>PNEQ01034245.1:154752-249256 GCA_003012365.1 Medauroidea extradentata
TGTGACGTTTCTCATTTGACTATACCAATCACAATAAGGTTACTGTAACACCACACGTCTGTGATTTGCGTGTAAAACCCCACGACACACGAATGTCAAAACATCCAATCTCTGACCGTGAAGCAAGTCTGCAGACGTGCACACAAGTCACTGACACAAAGTGAGGCAAATTTCTTTTCGCGAAAAGTTCATGTCTCTAATAATTACCAAACAGCCTGTATAAAGGGAATATTTTAGTTACTTTGCCATATTATAGTGTAACATTACACCGCCATTTTTCGTTTAAAATAACTTTTAGCATCCTCTTAAAGGGATTAAACTTTCACCTTGCACAGCAGTCATAAACGACATTACTTTACTGTAATTAGTGTTTTAGAAATTGTATTTAAGAAAAATTAATGGGGTGATGCACAGTTACCCAGGGGATGGGGGTGCAAAGTAACGTCACTTTACGGTACTATGCATTTCATGTCCCAAGCAACAAAACATCTGAAAACTTGGAGATGATGTTTAGATGATGGATAACTGCGTTTTACTGCAGTAACCGCTACCGTGTGGTTCTACGTTTTGACACTAAAACGGTACTGTGTTATTTCAGATGGCGGTCGATATCACCCGCTCTTCCGCAGCTGCAGGCTGGAGTATGTACCGCTTCATGTCCTCGTCACCTACAAGAACATATCTGTACAGGTGAGTTATCCTCCCATCTCTATAACAATTGAAGGGCTTAGAAGCCAAGGGGTATAAGTGTATTTCCATGAAACATGAGTTTAGTCATGACCGTCTTTAGTAGAAGGCCGGAGTCTTGAATGTGGCAACACTGAATCGGGGGCTCGCTGCTTGTCACTTCTTGGCCACCCTAGTCTCTGCAACGTGTATAGATGCAGCTATAGTGGCGTGTACACGTCTACACTGACTAGGGCAGCCAATGAGCGACCGGCAGTAGGCCTCTGATGCAGCGTTGTCACATTCAAGACCCCGGTCTTCTACCAAAGACGGCCATGGTTCAGTGCAAATTTCGGTAGTTAAAATCAAAAGTTAATAATTGTGTGGCCGATAGATATGTGTGGCATATTCTCGTGGGCCATAATTTGGCGGTGTTTTATAAAAATAACTGTCATTAAATATACTATTAGTGTGAGAAGCGAATATGTTACGAATGTAATTTATACCTCTTGGCTGTATACAGACAAACCATTATAAAGGCATCCGAAAATACCACATTTAACAGCACTAGGTATAAATCTAAGTGTTTGCGGTAGCCACACTGCACAACTTCAAATTTTTGGCCCTCTGACAAAGATATATAAATAACGACTTAGAAATTTCGTTGGCTCACTGGCCTTTAGGTTAGCTTGCAAGAATATATGTGTACTCAAGCAGAGAGTAGCTTCTGATTGGCTGATCCCTGGCACTGGAGCTGCATTTAGTTGCTTCTTTACTATCGTCTCTGCGCCCTCCAGAAGGTGTAAGATAAGACACGAGCCATATGTTTACGTGACATGAATTCACAGTTGTTTGAATCCTAGCTTGTGTCAAAATGAAAACACTAATTTTTCAGGGCTCTATACACAAGTCATAAAACGATCTAAGGCCGACCTCCGTAGCGTAGTCGGTAGCATGAAATGTCCTTGGTTCGAATCCCGGTACGGACATGGATGTTTGTGTCGTTTTCTCAGGTTAAGTTTGTTTGTAAGCCGTCCCTCACTAAGCCTGAGAACTGCATACAACCGGAGGACGTTATTAAACCTTCTAATATAATTTAAATAAATACGAACTAGGTTATAGATACACAAATATGCTGACGCTATGATTAATTGCAATCCTACGAAGCAGTTAACAAAGAATTGCGATTAAAATTAGCTGCAATGTTGCAGAGTTAATTTGAAAAAGGGCATTGAAAACCGCGTGGACTGAAACGACTTCTAAAAATAGATATAAATGTGCCAACAGCACGGTAAAACACGTTTTGTTTATACAAAAGTAATAACACTGTTTAAAATCACTTGCCAAATGTTGTGCTTCAAGTACTCCACTAGTCATGTACAACTTGAATCATTTGTAAATACGTAAAGTCCTCGGTATTTACTATATGGAATGTTACCGTTATTCTGGTAAAATTGCAGGTCATAATTTATTTATAAACCTTTCACCGTGCCGATATTGGTAAGAAATGTAGAAGGGAAGAGTGTTGGGATGAGGTTGTCACACAACCCACCACTCACCATGACGATACATGACTATCAATTTTCGCATGTGCGTTGTTTGGTTTTCTCCGTGTAATCCTGTTTTCCCTGACAATACAATATTTCAGTTACCTACATTAACCTAATGCAAACTCTCTCTCGTCAATATCCCCACTTACTCACAGAATGACAACTTTCTTTCGTCAGTTAATTATAAATTTACAAGACGTTATACCACAACATTGAACATGTGCAAGAAACGGCAGTAAAGGTCAAAGTGGAATAAAAAATAATTTAAATGAAAAATAAAATATCACCACAAATACATAAACTTCAATCGCTGGCAAGTAACGTTTATCTATCTTTTAACTGAAAGCTATTCATTTGAGTAATTTACATATCTATGAATAAAATGAAATAACACATTTAAGTTTACAAATCCGCGTAAGAAATTATAGCTAAGATTTCATGAGAGTTAAAATAAATCCCAAATTTTATAGGTTTTAAAATATTTCTTACATAATGCTAAGAAAATTAGTTGCTGTACTAAAACATTTAAGTAATAACAAATTAAAAATTTTGTCCTAAATTAAATAAACTAGTTTTAGCTGAAATGCAAACTTCATACGAGTTTCTGAGCGTTATTTTAATACAATGTTCAAATCAGTTTGTGTTGTTTGAAGTCAGAGTAGTGGCAAGAAAGAATCAGTTATTTAGACACGAGAACCGTGGTTCACTTACGTCGAGTTACTGATGTAGGCCTATAACTTTTTAACAAAATAATTTGTTCCAAAGACTAAATTTAAATGCAGCTCTGTGCAGAAACCTAGACTCACAAATACAACAGAACAATATCAATTTCTAAGAGAATTATTGTACACTAGTCTACTAACTTCGCCATTGTTTTGAGGTATAAGTAACACGTTCATTTATGTCCATGTCTGTTTTTGTATGAGTATTGACATATACTTAAATTTTCTGGAACATTTTTATCTCATTATTAAGAGAATTTTCCTAACCCTATCAAATTCGTTCCAGACTATTATTTCGTATCCCAATTAAATAGTATATTATTCTTAATATACAAAAAAAATACTACTGAACAGCCTTTTCATTTTAAAGAATGAAATACTATTTTCTAAATTGTTGTATTTACATTTCAAACTTATGTGTCGCGAAGGAAATTTGCTTTTTCTTGCTCTATGAAAATAAAAGTTCAGTACAGAAACGACATAATTTTGCAAGTAGCAAGAATTAAGACATTTTGATAAGCGGCCACTTTGATTCACAAGTATATTATACCAAAAAACAAAATAAGTAATTTTCAAATATGTACTAACAATCGCGTGTGCGAAATAACTATGTAAGCAGAAACGTCATTTAACTTTGAACATTTTAACAGTACGTAGGCCTATACTAATTTATGTATGTGATGGCAAGTTACGTGAAAATATTATTTTTACACATGTTTAGCATTAAGTATTTTTATCACGTGTGTCAAACATCATTAGTTTACAAAAAATAAAAATAAATATTTTAGTTCATAGCAAGAATTTTTTATTATTTTATTTTCCAACATCGCTGTGAGGTGCAGGGAAACCAACATTTAATATTCAGCACACAACTTCGACTGCTGACATGTTGTGTGTGCCTACATTTAGTCAAAGGGAGTCAACTTCAAATTATACTATAAAGCTCTAAACATGTAACCTCTTTTTACAACCCTATTTACTGTCGGATTTCAAGAAATGTTTTTTGCAAGATTTAAATAAAAATAAAGTTAAAACATATTAATTTTAATACTGAAGATACTTTAAACGAAATTTACAGAAATTAGAGGAATAAGTAAATTAATTTTATCCGTCTTCTCATGGGATAATATACAAACGTATTTTTGTACGTAACGTTCAACTAAACCTCACTTTGAAAATACTTTCTTTAGGGCTTATACCATGTAAGCAACAAATCTACGCGGAACAACCAAAAACTTTTCGTATTTAATATAACTGCTACTAAACGCAATATATGAACGGAAAGGATTAGTAGATAACTTCGGAGCTGATAAAAATGCAAACATTCTATAATCGAAGTACCTGTACTTATTCAAATTATTTCTGTACGGACTGTAGAAGTAACAATATTCGCGTTTCATTAAATCTATTATCTCATTTTTCATGTCGTTAACACGTCATGCTTTCAATGTTATATCCTATTTATTTCATTTGAAGAGCTACGTAAATTACTGTGGCGTTGTCTGATTTTTATGAATATTTTTCTTCGTTTGCAACTTATTTTCTTCCAAAGTGAATTGTGAAAAAAAAAAACAGTTCTGCTCTGCGCTCGACTTGATTTACTTTGAACTTACGTAAAAATATTCGGCTCAGTGAGAATATTTTGCAATATAGGCCCTACAAAGTTCGAGTCTCCTTGATGAACTCAGGGACAACAATAAATCCCCCAACAGAATTTACATTTTAGACGTACTTTTCTTCTAGTGAATATTCATCGAGTCTGAAGAACGAAGTACTTGAAGAAGTGGAGGGGTGTATATACTTCTCGTTTTAATTTTGTTTCTTTCCCTTGTTTGTGCTTTGCGACCAGATTTAATGAGGACCCCATGCCGAGAGTAACGTGAATTTCAATTACATTCGTAAAACTGTTGTTTTAATTTCATCACTTTAATAACTTTCATACAGATTACGTTACCGAAAATATTGGAGATTCGAGTTTGGCAAAAAAACTCTCCTTGCTTTGCGTAGAAAAATAATACATTTATGTTTTTGGTCAAAATCAATTTATACCATCATATTATTTGTAATTTAATTAATAATAAACTTTGCTTATTGTATTTTGACTCAAAGGAATCCTCGTGAGCGTATAAATGGAAAAATTGATTTTTTATGTTCAGAAATATGATTACATCGGACTTTACCTGTGTAAAGAAAAGAGTACGAACCACTATTGTAATGAATGGACGTTAGAAATTTAAAACTACGTATGTTGTGTTTCATAAATTAGGTCGGATTTGTACAGGCCATAAAAAATGGCTTTCACAAATTTTGTGGAAATCGTAGAAGGTATTAAAAAATAATCCTGAACAAAATTAGTTATCTTTTCAGCAATTCTGGCGGGAAATTAGATCATAGAGCAAGGTAAGGCATTCATTTGATTTCCCCTTTTTTTGAAATAATTAAAAAAAAATAATTTGTGATTAAACGTAGTTTTAGAAAAATCCCATCCGTTTTTTTTTAGACCAATACACGTCAAAAAATTAATTAAAAATCTACAGCGAAAAACGTTACAGTAAAGCTGACAAAATATCTACGGTGGTACACGTGTGAGAGTGCAAACAAAATCCTCTTATCACAAAGAGCTTGAATTTAAATTATATATCAAGATTTGTTTTTATGAGTTACTCAGTTCTCACAGATGTACCTGTGTATTGTCTTGTTACTAGTGTTGCTCAAGACGGGTATGTAGATATCGGTCGTTTGGGATAAAGTATGCACTGAAGATTTAACCTTTAAAAGAAATCACTTGCCGTTACTGCATATAATTTAACATTAACAATAGCTGCCGTACTGTTTGTATGGTCGGCAGCTATTTGCCGTGTAGTTACGAGTAATTTACTATTTAAAAACATTAATATTGAAATAGAACCGAAAAAATTTTACATATTTATGTTTTATTTAATAAAGAATTCGTAATCAAACTCTACGGGTTCTTACTGACTTTATAATTGAGGAGCAAACATTCAAAACCAGACATGTCCAAAATCCTGAAAATGAGTAAAATGCCCTTTCTAAATAAACAAGATGTGTTACGTATGAGTATGAACTCAGGCTCCATTAAAAACACGTGTCTTATTGAAATGGGTGTGTTTATTCTCAGTTAGTGCTATAAAATATTATGTTTATTCACTTTTTTCTACAGCTAGATAAGGTGGACATGTCTGGTTTTGAAAGTTTGCTCCACAATTTATCTAAAACGCGCTAACTTCAAGTGATGTGTCCAGAGAGGTTATACATTTTCCGTCGTTAGCCGTTACGCGCCGAATGATACAAATTGGAAAATAGAACTTTAGCAGGGCTTTTTGAATGCTCACTTTATCCTGCACCGCCTGTAATTAGGCAGATTCTTCTTAACGCCTCATCGACAGAAAGTTATTAGAGACAGAACCAGTGACTTGGACAACCAGTGACAGTGATATTAGCTGAAAATGTATTTTCTTTGTCAGGAACCACTCCAGCATTCACCTGGAGCACGGTCGTAGAAGAACAGGTCTGGACATCTGCCTGGATATTTGACCCCCTTGTTGTTTGGCTGCAGTTCACCAAGTTACCGAGAATATTTTGTTTTATTGGCGGTGCAGTCAGGGCGGTCGGACTCAAACTCCGCCCACTTCATAAACGACTTATCGAAACGTATTTTATATCAATTTATGAAACACTCCTTTCGTTCACAAATTTTTAAGAAAAGTCTCCAGCAATCTTTATTTACTTTATAATGTTAACACTGGAAAAAAGTGGGTGGGGTTTGAGTCCGACCGCCCGGATTACTCGACAAACTACAGCCAAACAACAAGGGGGTCAAGCAAAATACATTGGTAGATAGGCGAATGTCCAGACCTGTTCTTCTACGACCGTGACCTGGAGTGATTTATGAAAATCGTTCGGTAACTAAATCGGAATGTCTAGGGCGGGAAATGAACCCAGGCTAGGTTATTCAGAATGCATATTCATTCTGCACTATCGTGCTCAACCAGAAAGGAAGAAATCGCATTTTCTTGTATCAAGTCCCATAAAAATTTGCGATACATTTCCTTTGCTGTTCCTTCAACATTTACTTGTAATAAGGAACGTCATACCCTTTACTCTTACGTTGAGGAGTGAATGGAGTATAAAACCATTCTTCCGTGAGTTATTCAGCCATGTTACTTGCGATTAGGCACGAATACACACTTTTCTTCCTTGGGTAGGTCTTAGTGGGGTGTGTGTTGAACACATGAGGAAAGAATGATCTCACTGAGAAGATAGTCGTGTGGAATGGTGTATATGTGTGTATGAAGGCTTGGAAGATACTCTCCTAGCTCCTGGTGTCGAGTTCGCCCTCTCGCATCACTAATGATGGCGTTCCCGTGCGTTACGGCCCTCGTAAGGTTTTATCGCGCAGTAAATACGGGCGGTAATGTCCCCCCCTCCCTCGCACCCACCTAACCCTCTCTCTCATATTCCCATAGGGCGAGCAAGCCTCGCCGCTGACGGGTTTACGGTTCTAAGCCGGCTCGGAGAGTTGAGGTTATGTAAGCTTTTCTCCCCCGTTCCCGCGGCGCCAGACCGACACTACAACGCAACCCCCTTGCCGCGGCGGGTAAGCGGGACTGTATAACACCCAGGCGACCGCCTGCCCGCTGAGAGATAAGCCAGCCTTGGGTCCGCTAGTCATCTTCAGCAATGGCTGCGCAGCCACCGGTCTACGTATCAAATTACAAGAAAACCAGCAGATGTGGTTATCTTTCACAGTTTACACGATCAGTCATTTCTACGCGGAACTTACTTCTTGGGTAGATAGTTTGTCAAGTGTGTCTAGAGCACCGAGGTTTGACTGTGCAAGAGCGGCGGAGATTCGTACCTCAAATGCCTCGTCGTACAACTTTCAAGATGCTCTGATGCCAATGCAAAATGAGAAATTCAAGTAGATACCGTATGTTTTATGTACTCTACTGTATTTAATGGAACTTCGTGTGTCGAGGTATGTAACTCAACCTTCATTAAAATAATAATTTTAATTAAAATTATGGAAATAGTTTTCAATTCTGCTAAACAAAAGCGGCAGACAAGGGCTTCGCTTATCAAGCGCTTAAAACGTGTTGCAGTGTGTTCGCGTAAATACGTTTTCTTACGATCTATTTGACATGTTTTCATTGCGTCAAAGTACGAAAAGACATACTCTTCAAACGAAAACGGAAAGATATTTTCTTAAAATTGCGATAGAAAGATAATTCCGGAGACACTCAAAATGGCTAAAAATAGCTCTTTAAGACATTTTATATCTGAAAAAACTTCTCACGGAATTTTGTTGCGAAATTATTGTTCTTCAAAACTATACAATTTATTCTATAAAATATTCGATTCCGTACGAGGTGGTTAATGGCTTGGAACAAACATGAGGTGAATTTCAGTTCGTCTGTTGGAGTTCAGAGATCCGTCTCCGCGTTGGGGACACATACAAAGCGGCTAGGACGAATAAAACGCGCGGAGTAATTCCAAATCCCTCGCACAGCTCTTCGCCTGCAGAACGTGGGAAGAATTGCGGGTGGGGGGAGGGCACTTTGACGGAATCCTCGTTTCAGTGGCCAAGCCGATATGATCGATGGGTGGTTCAATTCCCTCTGCCTCCTTCACAACAAGCAAACCATCTTCTTTCTGTTTCCTCGAGACCTTTCTTTTCTCCACTAAGGCTCAGCTGTTTGTGGTGTTGGTGGGAGGGGGTATTTTAGGGGGGTGAGACCAAGATCCCGTTCGTGACGAGAATAAAGAAACATCCCCTTCGGCTCTTTACCACCCTTTCCTTTGAGGTGCGGGCAGTTTAGGTTCTAGTGCGAGACTGCTACCACGAATCTTTCCAAAGAATGCTACACGTCCTTAAAAAAAGGTATAGAACTCACGATTTTCCTTTCATAGCACTCTCGCCAGCGTTATGACAACTGCGGTCTGGACCTGATCAGTTTTTTTATGGACACACTACGTTGCCAGCGAAAGTTTCTGAACTGTGGAAAACCCCGTACGAACAAAAATAGCAAAATTGGAAAGCAATTTAGCTACCCGCTGTTAATTGGAAATCTCTCTGAACAGTTTCTCTGTTTGCCCGAATGTCGATAACAGCTGGTATTCCAAAAAATTTCCGTTATCAATGCCTTCATTACTGTCATCGTAGAGAAACGACAAACATACGTTTTCACGTGCATATAACAATATTTCAGTCCCAAGTTAGTCGTAAAGTTACTTCACAGTGACCTCATATCACTGCAATCCTTTGAACACGCACTAAATGCCGTCACAACCCGTATGAGATATTACTATGAAGTCAAGGAATTTTTAACTTAATTTTAGGAGTGGCGATTTAGATGGTAAGTAAAAAATCTCAAACGGTAGGTAATTGTGCCTAAATTTGTAGCGTGTAGGTTATTTCACTGATATTCATGTTATTGTGAGTATAACTGAATATGTTCAGTGCAATCATCAATTTGCTTTCTGTAGCAAAATTAGTATAATTATTATTTTTACATATTACATTCGACTGGCGTCACTACATAGTTGTTTATCTGTACGTTCTGAATAACTAAAAAAATGGAGGCATTTTATAGCACTGAACTTGGCATTCTGCGATTAAATATTGTAGTCGATAAGTCTCACGGCCAGAGTGAACTATATCGTTCCCAGCATCTTTATATATATATATATATATATATATATATATATATATATATCTTGTCTAATGCATGATAATTACGCACATTTACAGCATGAGTTAGGATGAAGGTAAGTTGAGATACACTCTTAAAAGTTTAGGTCGAAATTGTGTTCGGGATTTGTCCGTAAAGTGACTGAAGCGAAAGCAACGGTATCCTGATAACGTAAACTACAATCTCACATCTTAAAAAATAAATGCATGAAAACTTTATTGTTTTAAGCGACAACAATTCTCTATATAGTGTCTGATCAATGAAATGTCAAGCTGAAATTAATAAAATTTAAATAAATTTTATTTTAAAGTCGATTCGCATGGAAACATTGGTTTTACTGTCTTAGTACATATGTTTAAAATGTTTTTCATATACTCTATACTGTAAGCTATGCCACGCTAAAACTTTGCTCTTCGTCTTAACAACCTGTCTATTTTCAGTATTTTCATCTTTGTTTTAAATTTTTTGTTGAATATATTTTATTAAAATTGGTTGAGTTAGTATATGTGTAACGCACTGAAACGTATTTCTATCAGGCAAATTATCAAGGAAATTCCTAAACACTTCTAAAGTGACTACAAACCAACATGTGTACATAGGTGTTATTGTTAAGAGCCCTGTACAGCAGGTGTTAAATGCCGTGCCTGATGTACAGTACGGTAACAGGCAGGCGCTTAGAGCGAGACTGGCCCGCGCGTCAACAATAATATCGCCTTTATGTGCGCGGCGCGAAAACGACGTGTAGTGTTTTGGTCGTTGTCTTTTTTACTATGGGATATTAATCGTTAACAATTTTTATGGAAAGATAGTAGTAAAGTCTAATGCGTACATATTTACATTTGTTTTACGATTTCAGTTGGTATTTTTTACGTCATAATAGAGCGAAGAAGCCGTTTTTATACATTTTAAGTTGCCTCGAAACCATGTTTGTAAGCATGATATCTTGAAAACGAAGACAGAGAAGTATAGTTTTAAATATGTTTTCTTTTCGCAGACAAATATATCGATCACATGTTTAGTAGTAATTATTTAAAAAAAAAAACTTTCTTCTAACACGATGAAACAATGTTCGTACGCCAGCTGTATAAGGTTGTTAAACTAAGAAAACATATGTTTATTTTTGTGTTTTTGGGCAAAAAATTGACAGACTTAGTACTTTGTCAGTTAAATGATATGAAATCTTTAAGTGAATAACTTTTAAGCAGCATTTCGTATTTTGTTCAGGTAAGAAAATATTTTGTTTCCTTAACTACAAATTTAGTTGGAACTATTTTAAAAAAACTTTTGTAAAAGTATTACCGGTTGGTTTAATTCAAGCTTCATAAATTTGCCGTCACCAGCGAATTACCTTCCATAGGTCACATACTTATCTGCAGTCCAAACAATTCAGGTCATCATTGTAAAGTTTGCCCAGTGTACATAAATTATCCGATAGACACAATCAGGAAATGATATCTAAATGAGGGACGGTATTCGGTGCAATGTTGCAAACAATGGTTTATTGCTTGGAAAAGGGTGAATGGGGTGGGGAAGTGGCCTAGATTATCGACAAAACCGTAAACAGAGCACTGTTTGCATTCAATTTGCCTGTTTTGACACGCACGAGCACCGATGTGACACACCCCAACACTTCCGCTCGGCCAACTCTAACCCCCTCCCGATCTCACTACATCCTCCCTTGCCGGAGTCGTATGTTTAACATGGGTTTTCCATGTCGGGGGAGATAGCGCGGCAAATTGCGGGGGAAGGCCTTATTAGCACGTGTGTGGCACAGCTTCGCTTACAACAATTACTCGATACGGTCTGCCGACCAGCTTCATCAATCAACTGGCGGTATCTGACAGTCAGTTACTGCCGTCCCAACAACTCCTCCCACCTCGGCGCATATCGGCGATGGTAAATATCGCTTTGGAGCGGGATCACTGCCAAAGTTATGATCAATAAATATATGATATGTGTTGGTTCATACGATCGTTGCAGGTTGCAAAATTACTCCAATTAGTTTCTACTCGTGTTTTTTTTTCTCATGGTTTGGACATGCTTGATTAATTATTTCCCGATACTGTGTTCGAGGTCGCACATATTTATAAAGCACACAAATCCGGATTCTGTGGATTATTAACCTTTGCGTGGTCAATAGAGTCGGTTACACAAAAATTTACACAAGAATATGATTGAAACACTTTCAGCTTGTCTGTAGATGGAAGCAATTTTCAAATACCAAGATATCGAAGCAAGGTCATCTTGGACGCCTTCTGTTTCCTTCTGTGTCGTCATCGTTGTTAAGTCTTGACTTACGTCTGTGAAGTCCTTGTATCAACCAGCATTGTGTTATCTATGGTCGTTATCGTTGTTAAGTCTTGACTTACGTCTGTGAAGTCCTTGTATCAACCAGCATTGTGTTGTCTATGGTCGTCACCGTTGTTAAGTCTTGACTTACGTCTGTGAAGTCCTTGTATCAACCAGCATTGTGTTGTCTATGGTCGTCATCGTTGTTAAGTCTTGACTTACGTCTGTAAAGTCCTTGTATCAACCAGCATCGTGTTGTCTATGGTCGTCATCGTTGTTAAGTCTTGACTTACGTCTGTGAAGTCCTTGTATCAACCAACATTGTGTTATCTATGGTCGTCATCGTTGTCAAGTCTTGACTTACGTCTGTGAAGTCCTTGTATCAACCAGCATTGTGTTATCTATGGTCTTCATCCCAGTATTTGTGCTGTCTTAATTGTGCTATCTAGAGTTATTTCTGTAGTATTGGTTACTTAGTTTTTTCTTTCTTGCTGCTTCATTTAATTACTTGTGTACACTCTAAAAAGTAGGTTGTAAATTTGCCACACGTGCGTATATGAGGGCGTAAAAAGTATGCATGGTGTAATTGCTTCTCAGATATCTATGGTAGCACTCCTAAACGTTTTAACAAAACAGTCAAATGTATACTGAAGTTTCCATACTTGTATTGTAACAACAGGGAAAGTTTGCATGCTTACAAGGCGAACTGTCCCAAATTGCATTTAGGTTAATTAATTCCTAAACATTTTAGGACGGTTTTTGACAGTGTATCTTTGTGTAGTGTTTGAGATAATTTCTTACCATTTACATTTATTTATATCTGAAATATGATAGTTATAGGAGCAAAAATATGGTATTCTAATTAGTAACATATTTAAGACAGATGTAAATGCACACGAAAAAGATATTACTTTTCATCGCTCTTTCCTAATTTTGGAGATAGCATGGTTTCAAATTCAGGTCCTCAAATGTGGGGAAAAATTATATGAGCGTGTGTTTTCGTGTGTGTGTGTTTTTTAGAGTAAACATATTTATTTGCTTACAGTGTTCAGAATATTGAATTAACGGCATCTTCATGAATTTGGGTCTCACCGTGCTGAACAACAACAAAATAAAAAACATTTGGGTTGAACAAAGGTATCTTCGATGTGCAGTGAGTCACAGCGAATATAATACAAAACCTTAACCTATATCCTTGCTCTTAGCAATGTTTTGCGGTATTTATATTGGTTCTGGAGCAAATAGTCAGGTAGAAACATATAAGTGAACGATATCGGGAACTGCAAGACTACTATTAGATTCACCCCAGGAAACCATCCATAAAAGTGTTGATAGAATATTCTACACGAGGCACTCAATTTGATTACATCACTTATGTTAACTACCACTACTGGGCTTATTTTTTAAATCATAGAACAGAACCAATGTTTAATACATAAAGATGCTGGGAATAATTGCAGTAAAACCGGACACGTGTGACACGTTACATCATCATGCATTCGCTAGAGAAGAACGTTCTTAAACGAGGATATTGTAAAGAAAATTGTAGATAGTACAAGACACTTCATTGTAAATTTTTGTTAATGTAGGAAATATGTTCGTGTTAAATTATCTGTTTGTAAAAAAAAAAATTAGAAAAATTTGTTGTCTACTAAAATCATAGGTTTGTCGGAAACTATATAGCTAGAGATCATGGTATAGCGGGATGAATTTCATTCCATCAAACCATTAAAAACACTGGTTTCTTGTGAGATGTATTGTAGGGTGATATACGTCTGACATGACTTAGGTGTCTGCAGACCACTAATAGCCATCAAATATTTCAATAGCGGGAGTCTTATTGGCTTAGTCAAATAGGGCAACAGTTCCACGTACAAGTGAAAGCCTGTAATAATCTAATAAGTTGGACGCACGTTGAAAAAAAGTAAACAATCAAATTTTTCCGCGGTAAACCATCATCTCTTGGTATCTCTAGGTATAGTTATGCACAAAACATTTCCACTAAAATGCATGTTTCTGAAATAAGTTGGTACTCAAATTAATTGCTTGCTTTCAATTTAAGAAAGTTACGTCGTTCAAGACTGTATTTAGTTGCTTGGACATATTACATTGCGAAATAAATGACTGTCAAAATAAAACTAAAAATAAGACAAAACATAAATAAGCAGAGTACGCTTTAGTCAACATGGTGTCTACACAACATAAAATTGCAAAAATGGAATCGGGTCAAATAAAACAAGGAAAATACAGATAACAAATGAAATAAAAAAATTAAAAAAGAAACCTAAGTTAACATGCGACGCAACGATGAGACGAAACAAAAGTACTGTAGATATCAGACACGAACATAAAATACAGCAAACGACACAACGATGAGACGAAAAAAAACACAAAGATTTCAAACACAAACAGAAAAAACAGCAAACGACACAAACGATGAGACGAAACAAAACACAGTAGTTTTCCAGGCAGTCAGTAACGACGTTTCGGGAACTGGAATCTGTTCCCCTAATCAGATAGACACACAGGGTTCAGGAACACGAGTGCGACTGTCATCAGTCCTGTTGACTAAAGCGTACTCAGATTATTTATGTTTTTCGTCTTATGTTCAGTTTTCTTTTGACAGTTAGTTATTTTGCAATGGAGTATGTTCAAGCAACTAAATCCAGTCATGCACTCACACTGTACAGTTACTTCAAAGATCACGTCGTTCAAATATACATCGAATAACTTAGTCTTATATGTATATTATATATATGTGCGTGTATATATATAAATAGCGTGAACAGCTTTTAAGTGAAGAGTGGCCTAGGAGTAACTTGCAAGGTATCTAGTATCAAAGATGCTGATTTGAATCATAGTAAGTACAAAAAGTTTATTTCTTAAAATAATTACATGTAAAAATCATATGCGTAAGTTGTGTGATAAATACGTTCAGCGTTATGATTTTAAAGATAAACATTATACATTTTACTCTTCCTTATACAAGTCTGTGCCTTGTAATGTTTAACAAGGAACATTTTAGGCAATCGGGTTCCAAAGGATTTTCTCTGTGCAAGTGCAAGACACCTTTTTAAAGTGGAAACTTGGCATATTTTATGAAAGGGGTTACAAACAAATTCAGCTACAATTTTATAAGTTCAGGAACGTGATGCAAGTTGAGGACGAGTATAACTGTTACTGAATGCATGCACCTTGTACTCAAAGAACTATCTCAAAAACTGTAATTTGGTGAATTTTGTCTGATTTTTTTAACAGCCGTCATTGACTTCGCCATACGCTCAGCACATAGTCCGGGTGCGTTCGCAAGAAAACAGGGCCGACACATCGTACTCACGCCGAAATATCACACGGATAGATTTCTAGAACTAATAAATAAACGTGCGGATAGCTGGGACAAAACAACCCTCTGTGTTCGATAAATGAAATAAATGACACTCTACGAGTCTTTGCCGTGGACAGCGGTACGACGACACTCGTAACTTTTTTACGCTTGTGTCCCACTGTGCCTATTTTTCACACGAATGTTATGTTTTAAACGTCACTTCGCGCGCATTATTTCACGTGCACTGTCACCTCGTATTTCAATTAATTAAACTGCTGGAAAGCGGAAACTTTTATTTATTTTACAAGGCTTTGCGTCTCTGTGACAGCGAGGTCGTTAGTAGAGAAAAATTCGCTGGTTCTCTGACTTATAGGCTAGCCTCCAAGACTATATGTAGAGATGGTGCAATTTCGTGAATTCAATGACCTGCATGGTAGAATCAAATATCCTATACATACTCAAGCCCTGTATATTCGTTCATTGCCTGCTGTTCCATTGAGTAGCAGCTAGTGGACAAGTGGTCGGGACTTGAGAATGCATAGGATATTTGATTCTAACATGCAGGTCGTTGAATCCGCGAAACTTCACCCTCTCTAACTATATGTTTACTCTAGCAGACATCAGCTGCTCGTTGGCCGCTCTGACACAGTCGTATCACACGTTTGGGTCTGCATTTAGTTGCTCCTTGATTATTGGTTCAGCGCCCTCCAAGACACAGAATATTTAGGAATACAGAAGTGAAACAGCCGGTAGGACGGCAAACTAAGTCACACACGCCAGCAAAATGGCTTCCCTGGCCAGCAACATGGCGGAAACACCTACTGCCAATCAGCGTGAGGCAGCTGCTCTGCTAGTCGGCAGCCAGGCCAATAGGAAACCTGTAGTAACATGGAGCAGCCAAACAGACACGGGGCTGGTATCAACAGTCTCTGGCAGCCAATAAGCGGCCAAGTTCGCCTATATCAAACGAGCCGCCACGTCATTTCACGTCTGTATTACTATTTAGTCTGTGCTTCGGGCAGCCAATTAGCGGTGAAGTCCGCCCGTATCAAATGAGCCGCCGCGTCATTTCGTGTCTGTATTACTACTTAGTCTATGTCCAAGATACGTAAAATAAGTCAATAGCTATGCTAACCTGACACGAATTTTGCAAATGATTTTAAGTCTTGCTTGTGTGAAAACGTAAGCGCAAATTCTTCAGGACCCTAGTCATTTTAGACGGTTACACACAGCTGTACACATGTTCTGTAACTGAAAGGGGAATCGGCCATGGCCTTAGCTAATGAACCATCCAAACATTCGTTTGGGGCGATTTCAGGAATTCTCGGAAAATCTAAATCAAGGTGACCGGAGTTCGGGAATCGAACCTGGGTCTTCCGAATTCGAGTCCAGTGTTTTGCAGTCGTACCAACTCACTCGTTTAATATTGCATATTAACCGTGAGTGATAGTCACCATCTTGAACTTTTGTATTTTGTGTCGTAACTTTTCTTCTGGGTAAATTTTTGGAACTTTAATCTTACTATGGAATAGAATACATACGATACTTTAAACATATTTTTGTCATTGCAGTTGTTACAGGAAATAAATATTTATGGTGTTTAAAATTCTATCAGTATGTATTCTATTATGCAATTAAGTTATTAAAGTTCCATGAAATTAGCCAGAAGAAATGTTATGACACAAAATACAAAAATTCGTTATGGTGACTATCACTCACTCTTATCACTACCGGCCTCTATTTAAATTTGCATGTAAACATATTAAGGAATGTTTACAATGTGCAAACGTATTTCTTAACACAAAACTGCTACAGGATATTTACAGGAAGATGAGTGCTTTTTGTCTGTGTTAGTTTTTTTATAGATTTAAGTTCCTTTTTACTTTTCTTCCTGTTTATTAATATGGGCAGTTCGTGTTAAAGTGATCACTTTTGAAACATTAGTTACTTCTTTTTCCTTTCCGATAATGTACGGTTTCCTGCCACTTCTTAATGTAAACAAAGAAACTTGAGATATAATCAGACCGTATAGATTGTACCTAACTCAAGTGTTCAGGTTTGAGATAATACTTTAAAATTATTATTACACATAAAAGATGGTCTTCAAGAGTACTCATTTTACCGCGAACCACGTACAGATAGGGACCTGGAAAATTCTCGTTTTCTTTTGGACACAGGCTGGAACTCAAACAAATGTAGGCTTGTGTTGCTTGCACTGTTTGTAGGGCCATGAATATTTCGCGAAAATAATGTTGCTCCAATTTGTTTCAGTGCATTTTTGACTCTTCTTGAAAGGCGCTGAGGAAATAAAGAGGTATCAGCTAAATACGCATGACCAATTATGTAGTATCACTGTGTCAGCGATTAGCCCATGAGAAGCTGTTTTCTACAGATATTCTTGGATGTTAGTCTACTTGTCAGTGAACATTCGAATTTATCCTGTCTCTATCTACAGAAGCACAGGTGCAGTAATGATTATACAGTGCTGTGCATCACTATATACTACGTGACAATTGCACCATACGTACGAAATATTTTTCAGTTTTGAATCAATTCTAAAAAAAAAAAAAAAAAGTTTTTTGTCCTGTATCCTGTTGAGAGCCGGAAATTTCGTGGGTTCACTTGAAGAAAGATTATATTTCCAACTCGTGTTCGTTCTTGTTACTTCCGCGATTGGGTTAGTATTTATTTGACTCGTCCTTGAGGACTCCCAACCAACAGCACACCTGTAAGAAAACACCCTCTGACTCCGGCGCTCTTGTCACGTATACTACTCGCCATACATTGGAGCAATAGCTAGAGCCCGGTAGTTTTGGCGAAAATATTTTTGCAGCACTTTGTTTCAATGCCTTACCTGCGCACCTGCATCTCTGCTTTGTGGTCAGTGATTGGATGCCGTAACATACAACGTCTGGAGGTTAAACCCGCAAACACAGACGTGTTCTGTCACAGTTATCCATGTACTGATTGGCACAGTTAAATGAATAATAACTCTGCACAAAAACACTCTGTCAATAGTCATAAAGTTGAGCTGCAGGTGTACACGTAAGACACTGAAATAAAGTGGGGTAAAAATCATTTCGCGAAAACTACCTGGCCCTAGCAATAGTTAATGGGCAATTATGAAAGGACAGATTGTACATAGAACTGTGGAAGCTAGCCAGCAGATCGTTGAACCCGCGAAATATCCGGGTTTCTAGTTGTGATTGGACGTGGTTATGCAGAAAGGAACCCACCCTTACTTCACTGCAAATGAGATATTCAAGGACAAAGCTTACAGTTTGTACCTAAACTCTGTATAAACCATTTATTCGGGGTTATTTTTGTCCTTTAAATACTAACATTTAATTTTTCTTCTTTTTCTAGGACATACCTTGGAGCTTCTCCTTCTACAACGTATGAGTATCACAAAATTAACTATGTTGTGGGTTGATTCTTGTTTGCATAACTATGTACAGTTATTGAATTATAGGAGTAATACTAATGTTGATGTTGCAAATTTGAAATATATATATATATATATATATATATATATATATAAATTCCGTGTTTTATTGATACTTTAGTTTGTACATTTTCTACTAATGCAGAACACAGTCCATTCTATGGCGAGCTCACCGAAAATGTTTCTTGTTTTTATTTTATATACCTGTACGATATGATGTGGCCATACACTGACTTTTTTTTTCTGAAACGGTGGTATTGCACTAACATATGTAAGTTATAAAATATTCTACTGCGTTGAATCAGTTCTAAAAAAAAAAAAAAAAAAAAAAAAATGTATATTAGTAATTCATCCTGTTTTTATAAATATTTAATTACATTAGTAATTTTTTTTTGCGAAAGAGTTTCAAATTTTAAAAGGTTTCATTGATACCTCACAATTACTGCGTAATTTGCTGATGCAGGGAACCGTCCATTTTATGGGGAATTGACCAAAACTGTTTATTGCTAATAATTTGTTTACTTGTACGATGTGGTTTTTATCGTGGGCTAACCTTGTGACATATTTTTTTTTTTTTTACTGAAATGATAATATTTAGTTTTCACAATTGTTGTTTAATAGCATTTCAAAATCCAAATTGGCATAAAACGGTTAAATGTTAGACAGAAAAATCAACTGACCTACCAAAAGAAAATATTCACACAGAAGAACAGCGTCATTGGCTGTATACGCATAAACACAGCATATTTTTTTAATAAAAAAGAAATTAACTGGAATGTAAATATAACAGAAATACCAATCTTCCAAATATAAACAATAAGTGACCAATGCAATTTTCATGCACGCCTTACCATAGCCCATGACACTGTTTTTTGTGTGAATTATTTAATTTTCTGTATTTATTGTGGTTTTCCTTTCAAGGAGAAAATCGTTTAATGCAAATTACGACTTGGACAAGCCGTTTTTCAGAAATTATGAAAGTCACATTATTTTTGATACAGTAAAATTATAATCACAATATATGTCTGCATAATAAACCATACCTCGTACAAATACAAAGACCATTAAAACAATAACATTTTTCGGTGCACTTTCCCTTTAATATTCCTGGTCTGGCAGTGTGGAAATGTGCCGACTTAACTGTGAATAGCCTGCGTCTACATTTTGCAACCATATCCCGCAGTTTAAAACCTAATATTACGCTTTTGATGTGCATTTGCGGGCTAATATTTGCCTTTTTATCTGTCCCAACCCCCTTCCTGCATCCGCGCTAATGTTGTCGTTTATTTCCCGTGTGTTTCGTAACGCGCTCAATCGCGCGGTTAACTTCCGCTGCCCGACCGCTGAGCCGAGTAAACACGCACGGCGCCCGAGTCGCGATAACACGCCACGGTTACCAACACCCAAAAAATGAATAATCGCTGTCGCGGAACTCGTTTCGGTGGTGAAACAAAAAAAAAAAAAAGTTGGAGACAGGACATTTTATGTTGACACGGTTGAGCTGGAATGACCGCGGGCGCAACGCCAGGGTGGGTGCTTGTGTTTTGTTTCCGCGCCATAGCGACTTCCGGATGAAAGGGGGCGGCTATTGGCCGGCTGGTTGCTGGCGGGCGGGCGGAGGGGTAAAAAACGGTGGAAGGGGAGGGGGATTTCGTTGCGCGCGCAACTGATGCTTGCTGTTTAACGAGCCCTCTCTTCTGCTGACCGGCGCTAATTGTTTTAATTGCGTCCGCGCCTTCCCTAACGATATGTCAACCAACAGGGAGTGCAGGTTTTGGAGTGGGAATGTTGGTATGAGCTGCATTCCAGCTGACGCGGCTAGCTTTGTCACTGGAGATATAGTGGATTCTGCGAGGCCCTGGGGCATCTAGCTGAGTGGTTATTACAGTTGTCGGCCTCCTGTTTTGCAGACTGATTTAACACAGGGGCTCAGCTGGACGAGAAGCTTACGAAGCCAGGATTTCAAACATGTGAATGTCATCTCGAAAACACAGCTTGCCTGAACCACGAACGAATGATAAGGGAACCCTGATTTTCCCGAAAAGATTTTCACACCACTTTGTTCCAATCCATTATGTAGAAACCTTCATCTCCGCTACGTGATTATTGACAGCATATAGTAAAAAAGCGTTCTTATACAAGAAAAAGCTTGTAAACTAATATCAAAACATTCATCAGTCCAGGCAAGGTCAATTTTCTAATACCTCAGGAACTAGAATGAGGGAAAGATTTTGGTCAGCTCTTAGCATCGAGGTCTTCAGCGCTGGTGAGGTGAGTATGGATCAGCACCGGAATTGAAGGGCGGGAAAAACAGGAGAACCCCGAGGAACCCCGCTGACCAACGGCATAGTTCGGAACGATTCCCAAATGCGAAAATCCGGGGACCGACCCTACCGGAAATCGAACCCGGATCACCTTGGTAGTTAAGGCACTAGAAGGATACATTTTTATCAGCAGATTGTTCGATGAAAACTTAAAATAACCTTAATAGGCTTGTTCCATTTTACAAAACATTTGGTATTTTTACAAAAAAATGTCTTCGAAATTTGTTGCCAAATTTTTTTTGTCACTTCTAACAATTAATGTCGAGTGTACAAGAATTTAGTTGTAAATGTACAAAAATGTTAGTAAATATATAGACATATGTGTACATTTCCGATCATTTCCTGAAAAGTTCAAAATATTTTTATAAAAGTATAAAAGGTTTTTTTTTACTCTGCGTGCCTTTGTGAGGAGAAGGCGCTTATCTGTAGGGACCTGAAAAATTCGCGTATTATTTTAGCTCCAAGCTAGAATACCGGCAATTGTAAGTTCGTGTCACTTTCGCAACTGGCACGTGATTTATTTGATACTTCCTGGAAGCCGCTTAGCCAATAGTTCAGAAGCAACTAAATGCAGGCCCATATAACTGCATCATCGAGCAGCCAGTGAGCAGATAATGTCGGCTTGAATACACACATGTTCTTGGAGGCAAGCCTACACGTCAGTGAACACGCGAATGTTTCCTGTCTATAGTTATCTGGCTGTGCTAATCATAACAATGTTACTGCGCGCAGGTCCCGATTTAAGCTTCTAGGCGCCCTAAACACGTCAGTCTATGCGTCCTCGCAGCCTCTGTTTTCCATCCTTCCTCGACAACTGGCATAGCCATCCTTAGTAGAAGGCCGTTGTCATAAAACTGGCAACACTGCCAAGAAGGGTCAATTTAACACCTTCTTCAACTCTGGCTGTCCCTGATTCGTTATCTTGTCTACACGCCCACGAATCAGGGACAACCATTGCCGTTGGAGAGCTAAAGAAAGTGTTAAAATGACCCTTCTTGGCAGTGTTGTCAGATTTATGGCCGCGGCCTTCTACTAAAGATGGCTATGCAACTGGCCTTCTTTTGCCCGTTTTCAGCACCACATTATTTAAAGTACTTTGCTCTACCTCCTCGCTATGTATAATAACAGTAATAACACAATAATGCAATTTAATTGTAGCACAGTTATTTGAAAATAATTAGCTGGCTTGGCCATATAATAGATAACACTAAGAGAGACAACATAAGTCAACAAATACCAAACGTAAAGTCAATGAAACATCTTTTACTCGTCGCCATGTTGGTACTATTAAAAATAGTGATTCATTGTTCACGCTAAAAGTGCACCCTTGGGGAAACGGTGCCCTAGGCCCGGGCTTAGTGGTAAATCCGACCCTGACTGCATGGGTGACCGTTAGCGGGGAGACAGGAAGGTTTGCAGACTGCCCTAGGCCCGGGCCTAGTAAGCCTAGTGGTAAATCCGACCCTGACTGCATGGGTTATCGTTAGCGGGGAGACAGGGAGGTGGGCAGACTGCCCTAGTCCCGGGCCTAGCTAGTCTAGTGGTAAATCCTACCCCTACTGCATGGGTGACCGTTAGCGGGGAGACAGGAAGGTTTGCAGACTGCCCTAGGCCCGGGCCTAGTAAGCCTAGTGGTAAATCCGACCCTGACTGCATGGGTTATCGTTAGCGGGGAGACAGGGAGGTGGGCAGACTGCCCTAGGCCCGGGCCTAGTAAGCCTAGTGGTAAATCCGACCCTGACTGCATGGGTGATCGTTAGGGGGGAGACAGGGAGGTGGGCAGACTGCCCTAGTCCCGGGCCTAGCAAGTCTAGTGGTAAATCCGACCCTGACTGCATGGGTGACCGTTAGGGCGGGAGACAGGGAGGTTGGCAGACTGCCCTACGCCCGGGCCTAGTAAGACTAGTGGTAAATCCGACCCTGACTGCATGGGGGATCGCTAAGGGGAACAGGGGGGGGGGTAGACTGCCCGGGGCGCTGGTGGTGCCGAAAATATTTACTCGGGAGTGAAATATAAATGAATGCAAGAAAGACAAACCTGAGCATAATTCATATTGGACGAGAATTAGCTTTTGATGACATTGTCTATTCTATTGCATCAAGAAAAGCTCGTAGATTTGAGTCATCAATTGACTGAAAATTCTACCTTTCATTGATGTATTTATGTATTTTTTTATATGTAGAGTACATGCATATTTATTGAAGCTTGAGTATGTGTAGGTATAACAACAGCAAAAGTACTGCAAGTTTAGTTCCTGAACTCTGGCGAACAATTTTGAAATATTATAATTTTATAATGTAGGCTATCGCAAGTAAAACAATGCTTTTTTTTTTTTGTATTTTTATCAACCTCGAACACCATATAATGTTATAAGTACGGTATTTAAAATTGGAATGCAAACTTAAAACACAGCTAATGGTAATTAGTAAGTACAGGTTTGATGTATTCCTACTAAAATTTTTTTCTGTTATTTACGCAAGCGCAAGACAACATGCGCAAGACACGTTTATTACTGTTGGGTTGATTGGACTAATGGAATAATTGGGTAGGAAAGGAGGAGGGGGGAGCAAATATTTCCCCAGGCGATGGAAAACCTAGATCCATCCCTGGGTTACTGTGACACAGCACATTTGTGATTAGCGAGTATCGTCACTACGCTGAGAGTAAAAAATCAGATCATTGAAGCAGAGAGTGTAAAACTGCAAGAAACTTTCGTGTCACCGTATTTTGCCAAACAGTGTGGTAGCATGTGCTTTATATGATTGTAGGTTGATTCTGTCGTTGTGTAAAGACGAGTTACAAATATTCACTACCGGCGCCCAACCAGAACGTGAGATAAGGACGTGTTTTTTATGAAGTTTAGAAAACTGTCAACATTTCCTGCGATAAAGCAATGTCTTTAATCATGTACCACAAAGCAGAGCTTCTGGTGTGAGAATATGACATTGAAAATGGTGCAAAAGCATTGTCGCTACTATCAACGGTCCCTAGCGTATTAGAAGCTGATGGACTGTTCCTAGATAATACTGCAGTTGTAGTTAACTCTTCACGTGGTTATTTTCTAGTTAACGCGCTGGCATTCTGGTCTGTATAGACGCCGGTTTTAACATTTTTTCCACAACACTTCCTTGGTCTAGCGAATGCTCATGTATGGCTCAGTACATAAAACTTTACTTTTACAAGGAAAGCCCAGTAGACAAAGTAATTATTGTAAAAAAAAGATACGTTTATAAAATTACAAGGTGTAACCTAGTAATTATACCTGCAATAAACAAAAAATGACGTTTGAAATACCTATTTTATTTTAATCGTGAAAATTATCTTATATATCGTGTACATCTAAAAAAATCACATGTATTAAAAAAAACTTTGGACGTACCATTATTGAAACTTATGGCGCAACCAAGCATATTTTCCCAGTACAATACTACATAGCTTTCGGCTTGTTTTATATATATACATACAATGTACAATTTTATACCATAGTTTTCTTAATGTTGTAGCACACAATTAACCGAATACTAATTTTATTCCAGCGAAATTCATACTTGACAATAACAATTGCGTATAGCTGTATATTGGCTGACACATTATTTTGGTCGACTACAAAATTTTTCTTCTACTTTCTACAAAGAAAACCTTTGTAACTTTACGGACATAAGTTATAATCTTAAAATAATAATATTTGTAATTTTCCACAGGTCGGTAAAATTACAATGAAATTCATTGTAATTTTTAAAATAATTTTACAGTGTTGTCAATAAAACTTCCATGGTCTTCGACCAAATGACGTGAGCATAAAAGGAGTACACAGTCAGGAGAACCTTTACATTTCGTGACTAGAAAAACTGCATTAAAAAAGTCTTGTCATTCGCTGACACAAGCTGGTTGTAAATAAGTAGAAAATATTCTTTAGGTTTATTAATATGTGTTGATCTCTTAGTTTTGTCTGAGGTTCAGTAAACAACATAGGAGAAAACTTTCCAAACAGACAAATCCACCTTATCCAATTATACATGAAAGCAAAAAACTGATACGTTGCGTTACTAGGTAGAATGAAATATTGCATGTTTATTGCTGTACGTCATTGTAACTGTGAAAGTATAGTTATAACTATGAAACAAGTAACGTTTATATATCTTATTAAACCAAAATAAGGCCTTGTATAGTTATGAATGACACTTATGGTTTTAAAGGTTGCTAGAGGCAACATTTCGTAACTCTATGCCTTCCAATAGATAGTATCTGCTGTGCATATGTTTTGGATCAAAATCACAAGAGTGTGAATGTATTTCGTTTTTAACGAACGCACAATTTTCACCTGAAATTTCAATGGGGCATGCAATTAAATATTTATATTTGATTATATATTCGTAGTAACTCACAAATCTTATAAAGAAAATATATTCAACTGAAATTTTCTTGGACATGTCAGGTCTTGAAATTTTGTTCCTCGACTTTATAGTAGGCTGATGGGAATGAGAACCTCTGAATAACGATCTCGAAAAATTCTATTCGCTGGAAAACATTTGCATCACTTCGGTTACGTCAGTTGCAGCAATGGTATATGTACAATTCTGCTGCATTCCTGTATTAGCGGATCGATGCATTCGTAGCCACTGCCATGTCCTAAATCTACACCACATGAAGAGGAATCTTTCTAAACCAGACGTGCCCACAAAAATCAGAAAGTGAGTTATTAAATATATTTTTTATAAAATGTAGGTGAGTTACCCACGTGAAGTAGTTACATTAAAAAAATTGCACGTTCTTTTTAAAAGTCACGTTGAAAATTGTTCTTTCATCCAAAATCAGAAATGCCCAAAATTCTATAACTGCGAATTCTTAATAAGGGTAAAAAAACTGGTATCTATTAGAAGGCGTAGAGTTACGAAATGTGCCTTTGGCAGGTTTAATATATTTAAAGCCAGACGTGCCCACAATGTTCATCCGTAACTATAAATGAAGGTTATTTTATTTAATAATGGACAAAATTCAATATTTACAGAAAAGTCATAGTATAACTATAATTTGGCACTGAAATAAACAATGGCAAATCTGGCATATTTAATTTTCATCAGAATCCAACCATATAAGTTATTTCGCTTTCCTGTAAAATTGCATAAAGTAGGCATAACTGGATTTGAAAGTTTGCTCTTTACATGCCTATTCCATGTCTGTTTTGACAAGACTGATCTCTGTTGTACCTCCGCTTACGTCTTAATATTGACACGCGATGTAAAGCACAGCGTAGCAACGTTGGCTAAATTTATCTAAATGAATGTATTAATGATTTTCAGAACTCACGTGTATTTATCCTAGAAAATAAGGGCCTAAAAATTTGAACTGAAGAGCATTTTCCATTTTTTTTCATGCTTAATCACGTAGCACAGTAGGCCTACGTATACGCGAATTAAATAACATCTGCGAAGTCGTGCTTCAATACAATTTCCTACCTAATGTTTCGTTACAGATTGAAAAATACACTTCGTGCGTCGCGCCAACAAAGACACAAAGTAGAACGCCTCAGTAAAGAAAATATTTGTAATTAAAATTAGAAATATTCAGCAATGTATTATAACTAATTTACCAACAGCAGAGCAAATATTAATTCATTGTTTTAACAGTTCAGTACAAATACACGTTAAGTAATCTATAGCATTGCGTCTTAAGCATTTATTAATATTTTTTAAATGAAACATTACAAAAATATTTAACATAGTGGGTGATCAACGTCTTTAAATTTCCTTGTAACAGTTATACATTTTTTATTTTAAGTTTAAAATCTGGGATTCACAATTAGTTGACTATGTATTCTCTAAAAAACTATTTCCTGGAAATTGCAGCGTTCGCGTTCTCTTAAGTGGTGAGGGGGTGTTAAAAAGTTTTATTGTATCTTCAGCCATAATATTTATTCAAATTGTATTATCAAAATTTTCTCTTCGATAAACCATATGATATATTTTTGGTAAACTGCTTGACATAATTAGTAATGGAATATTTCATTGATTCGTCCCGCAGAATCATAGCAAGTGAGTTATAGGTTGACTTTCAAGGATTCTCTTGTAACGATTCTGCATGACAAATTTATTAAATATTTCTTTATTATTTATGTCGAGCAGTTTACCAGGAATACCGTCCTATGTCTTGTCAAAGAGAAAATTTCGCTTCTACAATTTTAATAAATGTTATGACTCTGAACTAAAAATACAATAAAATTGTCTGAACACTCCCCTCTAATAGACTGCAAACTGTTGTACGTTCGCTCGATGTCTTTCATTTGTCTAAAATGTGGCATGACGCAGATAATGCTTCTGGAAGTGTGTTAAATGTTACGCGGTAGGATGACCAAACTTCCGTGACGGGTTCACACAGTTAAAACGTTAAATAGAGGCCCGTGGCCAATAAACTCACAGCTTATGCTCGGGTATGTACATACAGAGAAGTGAAGTCTAGTCTTCCACCAATATTAACGCGAATTTTGCGTGTCTTTTAGGAGGGCTGCGTCTACAGCGGGGAGGGAGGCAATATGGCATTTTTCCCGGACCCCTTATTCAGGGAATCTTATTTTTAGATTAAAATTTTTTTTTAAAGAATTGTCATTTAAATTTAATTGGATTTTCGAAAGTTCCCATTAAACCACATTGGTAGCTGTGAAATAAATATTTTAAGTGTGAAGTGCCTGTAAAGATAACGATCTTGAGATTCGTAACTACCAAGGTCAGAGCTATGACAATGCAGCCAACGGGTCAGGAAAGTATGAAAGTCTACAAGCACACATCCTCACTGGATCTAAAAAGAATGGGGGCCTCAGATTTATGCCACCCCGAGGCTCTCATTCCCATAAAATGGCCCTGTCTCTTAGTAATAGGTTTACGACAGTCATTCTTCCGCTTATAGAGATAACTTCGAGCGCAAAACCTAGCATTACCGAAGTACAAAGTATTCTTCATAAGCGTCAGCACTATCTTGACACTTTACAGATACCAGCGAAGATAAAGGGGGAAAGTGTCCCTTTCCAAACTAGCAACATAGATCTTCCTCAGTAGTGCTTCGACATAGTACATAAACTCGAAGTTGTAGTTGAGTTAACCACGGCCGTAGAGGAACAGGTCTGGACACTGGAATTGAATGACCCTCATATGACTCACTGGCGCCACTGGCACTCTTAAGAGTTGTTTTAATATTGCGTTAAATGGAACTACGAGTAGCGAGTTCGTGTCGTAGCCGCTAGGAGCACTGGTAGTACAAAGCCATATTGCATTGTTAAAACACTTCATTACTAGTGGCGCTTTCAGTCATAAAGGGGCTAACTCAATAGAATAGGTGGATAGACTAGTGTCCAGACCTGTTATTTATAAGACCGTGGAATTAACAATAACGTTACATAGCTTCTAAATTCGCCGAGAAATCGCTCCGAGTACGCTGTCTAGTACAATCGTAAGTAGAGTCAGTGAATTTTGGTGAAAATAATTCTGCAACAATTTGTTTCAATGCCTTATGTGCACATATGTTTCTCTGCTTCATGTTAAGTGATTGCAAGTTTCTAACTTTCGGCGTCTCGGGGTCCTACCCACCAATCACGGATCTGTGGCGTCGCGGTAACATTGTTCTGGTTGGTGCAGTCAAATGAACCAAGCCTCTGCCCTATTATATTCTGCTAATAACCACGAACCAGAGTTGCAGGTGTGTACGTAAGGCATTGAAACAAGTTGTTGCATAATTCTTTTCACCAAAAACCACTGGCTCTACTCATGAGGATTGCAAGGAGCCGCGGTGGTATAGTGGTCACACCACTCGCCTCCCGCCAAGGCAATCAGGGTTCGATTCCCAGCAGAGTTTCCCGGGTTATTCGCACATAAGACACAAGGTTGACATTGCCGCTGGCTGGTGGGTTTTCTCGGGGTACTCCTGCTCTCCTCTTTTCTCATTCCGCCTCTGCTCCATTGTAGGTTTCCCGTTCTCTCAGGGAATTACAGATATCTACGTGTTCTCATGTTGACAGTCTGCCTTGCCAAGTGTACCACCCTGCACTCGTGTTTACTCTGCACTCGATATTTATTTAATGCTATGATAAAACATTTGTCACTAAAAAGTTTATGTAATAATAATAACAAGCAAGATTAAAAGTGGAACAGTATAAATTACATGAAATAATGAGTATTTCTATACCAAAAGCCATTATGTGACTCATGGTGCGTTTTTGCACGGAGCTAACTTGACTGCGAGTAGAGTACCCTCTGACACTGACAACGGACAAGTATTTAATTTATCGGCAACTCTTCCCGGGGAAACATAGCCCCTGGGAAGCTAACACACACACCAACACACACCAACAAGCACACACTGCATCGCTGCTACAGTCAAATTGGACCAACGTGGCCGCGCGCCCTAACAAATCAAATGAAACTGTCCCAAGGGGAAAAAGCTTGCCAACAATTTCACAAAAAAAGGATAATATGCATGAAACATAAATATTAGGGCGTGGTACATGGCTCAGAGCTTGTTATTCTACTGCGGCACAGAACTGTGGTCAATTAACAGCGCCACAGTCAGAATCACATAACACCGTCATGACAGTTTACAAAACACTCTTATATATATGTAGTATATACTATATACAATATATATATATATTTATATACTATATACAATATATATAATATATATATACACAACATGTATATATAATGATAGGGCGAGTGGCGAAAAGTATTGGGTTGCTACAAATGTTCAAGGATGTCCGGTGAGTTGGATCGCGGAAAGTATTGGGAAGGTGTTTCTGGGCCACAAAACGTTCATCGGTGCTCGTTCATTGGCTCCACCATTGTAAGTGATTAGAAAGACTTTCCATGTACAGAGAATTTATATACATTTATTATTTATATTTTATAACCTGTATGTAAAATGTAGTCATTTGCTTTGTTTGACATCTATTGTGATTAATCATTATAGGCATAGGTTTTATTTTGTATAGATAGTTGTAAATAAACTAAGTTATTTTATTAATTTTCGTTCTTTTATCAAAGACCGCCAACCCACAAACGTACCTAGCCCCAACTTGAAACAATATTAACACGTAGCTTTACAATTCTTACTACCTACATAAGATATATTCTTTTCAAAATTATAAAATTATACAAATTTACCTGTGGATTGCAGAGTTATAATCCCGACAATGCCACCTAGAGGTTATATAGTTTTTGACGGGATTTTCACGCTTTGGACCGTAGTCCAGCGGGGTTGCATTAATCTGCTGCAGAATTAAGTAACGTAACCGGTTTACGATGGATGTTTTCTCAGCTTAAGGGCGCCGCCTGCCTGCGCGTGAGAGCAGTAAGGTCGCCCTTGAAGCGCCCATCAAATGCCCCGTCGCCCCAACGAGCTAATCGCTGAACTAGCGTGCAAGGTTTCCGCAGAACGGTTTTTACTGTGGGACATTAAGCGATGACCATACAATTTATTGGTGGAAAGTCTGCAGCTAAGTTCAGTGCAGGTCGCAACCTGAGTTTCACCTACATCCGGTAGGCACATTTGGAAGTCCGGAAGTCTGAAAAGGCAGTTTTTAGCCATGTTGCAGGGTTTAGAAACAGTGTTTTTAAAGAGCGTGGCGTCTTAACAATGAGGTTCCGACCTTGCCCGAAGTTTTCCTTTTCGTACGTTGGCAGAATGGGCACACGTGGAATATTTTATTAACACACTGCAACGCATTCGAAGCGTGGGGTAGGCGGCCGCCTTAACCGACAAATTTTGTGCAAATATTCCTTGAATTGTAACATCTCAGAATGTATAGTTTTGACAAACATTGCTTTCAGGTATTCTAGTTAATGTAAGAAATATTGTTTTTCTCTCGTTATAAATTATGTTGTTTAGTCTGTTTAGTCCACTGAATATTTCAGTTTGATATAATTACTATGGAAAATATTTATTTATTGAAATAAAGTGAAACAAATTGGTTTTGAGTTGTTACTGTCTTGCATCAATGAGTAATTTGATTGCGTGCATAATATTAAGAGATGGAACGCTTACTGTATTTATATCGTTCTATAATATTTATTTAGTTTTGTAACTATCACATAGGAGGTAAATATAAGCCTGTTTACTTAGTGATACACTTTTAAAGAGCAATAAATTTTTTCAAGTTTCATTACTACAACAACAATAACAACAAAAATAAGGGCTCAATACAACTAATAAAATCAACATACTCAAGTCAAAGTAAATTTTGTAGAGAATTAACAGCCTTAGTACGCGAAAACATATTAATTAAATGAAATTACAGAAAATATAGTTATGCATGACAACTCTACCGTAGAAAGATTACTTTTAACCGCATCAAAAATGATTCAGGCAAGCCAAGACAATCGTGACTAGAGGTACCTAAATTTCGCAGATACATTCCAGGTCAGGTTGAACGCCAATTATGTACACTTCATTGTCATGTCTGTGACTTGTTGTGGCTGTTACGAAACGCGTTTGACTACTGCAAAATAAGGAAATAATGTGAAAGGCTATCCCCTATCACTTGCTACCAGCTTGTACGGTTATAAGCCAATAGTTTATCGATTGTGGCCAGTGGGTGTGTAGGACTAACAAGTCTAGGCTGCTGCCAGATGAATCCGCGAAATTGACGTACCTCTATTAATGACATAACATAAATTACCGGTATTCATCACCAGAGTGGTCACCTTCTCGTTGACCGTCTGAACTTGAAATTAAGTTTCTGATAGAACTCACGATACGATTTTGTAATGGGTAGAGACCGGAAAAATTCGCAGGTTTACTAACCTGTAGGTCAGCCTCAAACAATATCTATGTATTCAAGCAGATATCAGCTGCTCATTGGCTGACCGCTGACACAGTGTGCCACGTGATTCCGCCAGCATTTAGCTATTTAATTTGCTATTGGTTGAACGGCCTCTAGGAGATGTTAAATCAGTAAAAGGCCAATTCAGAGAGTGACAGTATCTTACAGTTGTTTGAATCCTAGCTTGTGCCCAAAAGAAAACGCCAATTTTTTAGGTCTCTAATAATGAGATTACCTTCACAAGCCTAATCCAACTTCTTTTTAAAGTAAGAAATTTTGGTTGGCTCGCTATATGCTAGTTTACAACCATATTTCCTTTTGTAGTTGCAGTACTTGTATTTCCTTAATTTCACTGTCTCGATACGAGTTCTTACGTAATTTGAATCCTGGTGTATGTTATTGACTTCTGAAACTTTGAAGTCATTTCACATGATGTTTTTCCTTCTCAGTGTTAGTTACCTATCTGTGACGCAACTTACTTCCAGTTTCTCTTGTGTCCAGCTTTCGTACTGTGTAGGCTAAGGCTTAACATTTCTTTTGGTTAGCTGCACTTTCGTCAGAAACTGGCTGCGAACATACAGTGGGACCAGTCTTCAGTGCTTGGCGATCAGCAGTCGATACAGGCACAGAATATTTAAGAATACAGAAGTGAAACATCAGGTAGTCCAGCGAACTCAGTCACACACGCCAGAAAAATGTCTTCCCTGGCCAGCAACATGGCGGAAACACCTAAGGCCAACCAGAGAAAGGTGGCAGCCCTGCTAGCCGGCAGCCAGGCCAATAGGAACATACAGGAGCCAAACATACACGGGGCTGGTATCAACAACCTTGGGCAGCCAATAAGCGGCCAAGTCCGTCCGTGCCAAACGAGCCGCCACGTCATTTCACGTCTGTATTACTATCTAGTCTGTGGTACAGGAGTGCATTGCATCACCTTCGTTCTTGCTGTGTCCCACAATGGACGACTTGAAAAGAGGCGGAGCTTCAGTCAGGCGTGGGATACAATTCCTATCTCCATGGATACCGCAGCCGAACATAACCTTCATTTAGCTGTTTGGCTTCACATGTCCCGGATGCGATGCACGTCAATAAAATTGATTATTGGTTTGGAATTTGCCTTTTTTTTTTTATTTTTCAGGTAAACATTAACCTTATGTATTTGCGTATCTTAACCATGAAATCGAAACTAATATGTTTTACCCTTGCGTGCAAATCTATGAATACGCAACAATTTTGCTTTCTGCAATTACCAACTAATAAATCAGCATGTTTGTAAACAAGCTTTGTTTCCCACAGTACTTTTTCCTTGCGGTGACGTCAGGGGGCGTGTACTTCAAGTCGTCCATTACACACTTATATGCAGATACCTAGAGACACGCAAAATTCGCGTTATTTTCTGACAGCTGACTAGACTCCAATTGACTATAGGCTCGTTCGACGTCTCCCGCTGGCCGATATTGTCGTGACTTGCCGCGGAGAATGTTTACACGGTAGAGAGGCAAATCTCTGCAAAGACATAACACACGTAAATTACAACACATAAAAGTTCGTGGCCAATTGAATCGCAGATTATGCTCTGTTGTGTATAGGAAAGTGCAGTTTAGTCTGCTACCAAACGATAACGCGAATTTTGCATGTCTCTACAGATACCGGATAAATTCGCGGGTTCCCTGACATGTAGGCTAGCCTCAAAGAATATATGCGTACTCGAGTAGACAACAGCTTCTCATTGACTTCTCGCTGAAACAGTGCTGCATTCAGTTGCTTCTTCATAATTGGCTCAGGACTCTCCAGCAAGAGTCAAATGAAACATGAGTTGAGACCCGGAAATTTCGCGTGTTCAACGACCTACTGGTTAGCTTCCACTGTCCTATATACACTCTGTCCTCATATACTTGTCCGTTAGCTATTGCTCCAGTGAGTGGCGAGTAGTATACATAACAAGGTAGTGCAGGAGTCAAGAGATTGTTTTCTTGCAAGTTTGCTATTGTTTGGAAGTCCTCAAGGGCAAGCCAATTAAATAATCACCTAATCGCAGAAGTAATTAGTACGTACAGGCCATGGAAATCTAGCTGTTCGGAGGCATTAAAATATCCAAATAAATATGTCAACCACAGGGCAGCTGTTCAGGATAAAATTCGTGCCTTCGCCAAAGGAATTGCACATTATCACCTGACACGAATCCTAAGACTCTCGGTGATATCACTTTTGAGACCGAAGTTTCATCCACCCCCAGCGTCCTGTGCGACGCTATAAGTTGTCGGGATTAAGTAAGCACTTTTGATAACATAGTTACGATTTGCATTTCAGACATTTTGTAGAATCGTACTAAGGTTAATTCTACTACAGGTTAGAAATATCTGTGTTAAAAATTTGTCACTGTGAAAGTTTCAACCATTTGAGCACTGCTAACGGTACCCCTTACCGTAATTTGACCAATCACAGAGCTTTGCTGAATTTTAAGTTACAGTAAGTTGATAATTTGAATCGCGAAATTGGTTCCTTTTCACTTTTGAATTAAATTACTTCTCTCATTTCCAATCCTATTTAAATTTAATATTACTACAGTTTCGTATTTTATCTGGTCCCTTAGTGACATCAACGAGACTAGCGGCAGAAATTTTCCCTGTGCCAAACTCTCTCAGAAGAAAACCCATTTTCTTTTTAACCTGTAGTGGAATTAACCTTAGTTTCTATTACGTTGAAATATAAACAAAGTAGCATTGACTACATTAAAACTTTATAGTTTGTATTGTGCTAAAACATTAACGTCATAGATCACAATAAATAATACTTTTATAAATATTATTCTAGACAAGATGATATTCAAAATTGCTGACTTTATCAGGAACGACCTATATATAGATAATATATTCGTGGGACGACGCCAGATTCGTGTCGATCGACGCTCAGGGTTAATTTTGTACTGGTGGGAGTTCGATGGCTTTGCAAGAGTAATTTGATATTTGCGGTTCAGCCAGCGCACGCGTCCACTTAAATATGTTAACAGGATTACAGAGGGCACAGAGGAAGACTGACTGAAATATTTAAATTGCTCGTTAAGTTGGCTCGCCTGTGGCCGTGCACTGTAACGCGTCACGCTGGTAGGACTGGTTAACGTTCAAAACACGCCATGATTAGAATTACGAGCAGGGTTAAAATGACTATGTGCGGAACAACCTGCAGTGCGATAAGTGTCAATGTCCTTTGCACATATACATTTGAATGATATTCCACCGATTGTCATGTCACATGTGAATAAACTCTTCGCCTGTTAACTTCACCAGAACTGGACATTCAGAGATTCTCGCATGAACATCTAGGACTATTGAGAAAACATATTAGCAAATCACAGAATAAATCATGTGGTATTGTACGTTACTTGTTAATGATTGTTTAAATGTGTGTAGTTGTGTAGTTATGTGAATATATGTAAAGGAATGTGTACATGCATATGTACACACACACACATACGTGTGTGAGTGAATATATATATATATATATATATATATATATATATATATATATATGTGTGTGTGTATGTATGTATGGGTACATACATATGCATGAGCATGAGTGTGTTTGGAGGGGGCGGGGTAGGAGTGTAAGCCGACCGTACACGAAGATATAATTTATTATCATTGTAAACCACGTTTCGGGCTTCCAAACATTTGAATGGTTCTTTGCAACGAGTTCACTTGATTACAAGCAGAGAACTGGTATGTGTAGTTTTGGCAATATGTCACAAATATGTCAAATATAAGTTCGCAATTAACTTATTTCTGTTTTTGACGTATCTAGTCTTTAATATCATGAAGTAGTGTAGGGTTACCCTGTGATGTTTAAGAACATGTGCGTATATACACGCATATTTATATATTAGAGCATATAGTGCATGTATAGGCCTATATTCACGCATTATGTGCGTGGACATACAGTGTCAGATATTGTGTACGTTTTTTTACTCAAAATCAATACAGGCCTTTTTACGACCATCATTTTGGTAAAACTCTTAGGGGATTGTTAAAATAATATTTCAGCTCACGAGGCGTAAAATTTAAAAAAGTTGAACAGTGCTCTTAGCCCCATCGTTGCCATTGTGTAAATCCGGTTGGTTTTAACAAACGATTTTTTTTTTTTTTTTTTTTTTTTTTAGGATTACAGACGAGTGTAAAAGTGAACGGAAGAAAATCATAAACGAAATGGCGAGGTTTACTTAGTCACGTGGGAATTCTCAGTCTTTGATCAAACCTGTATTATTGTGAGTTCTTTTAAAAGTTTAATGACAGCTTTGAAAAATGTATTTCGTCAAAAATGTTACCTGATTCCTATTGATCGAGATGTGGTGTTCTGTCGTACGCAAGCAGACTAATACCCTATGTTCCCTCACCCGTTTCGAGTTTGTAATAACTGTTCTGAACACTTATTAAATTTTTGGAAATATTTTGTAGCAAGTAGGAGAAGCGAATTGAGGATATATGTGAAAGAGAATCACCTAATCAATGTTTAGAAAATTTCTTGTAAAGTACGAGAATATTCCTCACACTATAAGAAGATAACTGTTCATAAAATAAGACGACGTTGATTAAATAGTAGCGATTTTTATTTTACGGTGTTTCAACATGCGACTCAGAGATAAAATGTAATATGAGTATTTACAATATTAGCTGGGATCTATTCTCTTCACCATTAACCGGTGGCATATTATGCTTGCCACTGCATCACTTTTTTATAGTAATTTTTTGGGTAGAATCGCAAGGCTTAAAACACCTTTCCACTGTGAAAAATATCCTCCTTTCAACGAAAATCAGTTCCGTGGATTGGTGTTCAGACAATAGACACATTTTAGGAACTAATCTAGATGAACATAAACTTACATCCATTTGGACCTGAGAATCACGGACAATATCATTCGCACTTTAACCGATACGCAGGTCATTAGGCTACGGAAATCATGAAACTCTAAATGTTTTGAACAGTATTACTTACGAAATGTACGCTGAAAGAAACGTATTGTTGTAGGTACGATAGTTCTGTTGAAATAGGGACAGCAATCAAGTCTGATTGTAGGTACAATATGGACTGATCCAACAACAGTCTGTTCAGTAGACGTAACAATATGTTCCGTAAAAAGAAACGTGCTCTAAGCTCTTTCTACAGAACAGATTGTAACAGGAACAAACTAGATAGCCCCTAAAAACAAACTAGACACCTGTACCTATTTTAACAGAAGTATTATACCGTTAACAATACATTTCTTTCTGTGTATATTTATTACTCGTATGTGTTGTTACTAGAGACCCCAATATTTGTTGGAAATATTTCTGCAGCAGTTTGTTTCAGTGCCTAGTGTGTACGGCTAATGTGTGTGCTTCATTTTTATTGTGAGCGTTTCTTTGTGGAATGGCATTTCTCATTTGATTGCACCAATCAGAATAAGCGTACTGCGATACCACACGTCCGTGAGTTACAGCAAAGCGTTAAGAGTGCGTGGTAGATAAACAGACACTGCAAATATCAATTGATTTCTACACTATTTTCTAAGCCAATATGGATAAAATACTCAGTGACAATCCTAGATAATGGTATCTGCCAACTTTATGAGTAAATACTTACCCAGAGTTACTAATTCGTTACGCGTGATCTCTTGCGCCGCTGTTAAATGCACGAGGTTCCGGCGTCAGAGTCTGTGCCTCAGAGGTTCATAACACTGGAAACAATTTTGTTTAAAAAAATTGGCTAAAACTATTGTCTAGGATTGCTATTGTTTAATTTTCGAAAGTTCGTTTCAAGAAATCTACAGTTATAAATCATTGCTTCTAGCGTTGAATTATGTACCACGCCCTCTTAAGGCCTCGGGTCCCAATTTATGCTATTTTAGTAAGATATATTTTTTTAAATCCTGAAAGGGAGCAGATATTGCAAAACCGTTACATAGAAATGTTGGAAACTGTTTGTACTATGAGGCCTTATTCCTTCAACACAAAAGTTGTTATAATTTTGGTTAATTATTGAATTTAATAAAATATCATTAACTCGATAATTAGTCAAGGTTATTGAAACTTATGATTTGAAAAAATTACGCTGCATATTGTAAACAATTTATAATATAAATAACCATTCAGTATTCAAAAAGTTAAACTCGCGAAAACAGAAAAATTTGGAACACGTGACCTTAAACACGAAGCTGTTGAACTCAGCCAATTACTGATCATGAAGTAGATTTGCAGCTGTGCACATGAGACACTGAAACAAACTGCTGCAGAAATATGTTTTCACTAAAAATTTGTGTCCCTTGTTATTACAGTGCCCCATCAAGTGATTTCGTTACGTTTCCTACATTGCAGTGACGGTTTCTATTCGACGTATGCAGAAATTCTGCCAACATTCTGCGGGGATTTTCCCTTACGTGATCGCTGAATTTCACTTACGAGTATGTAGATTTTACTCCATAGTGGCGAAATATAATATTTGAGGCCATGGTCTTTCATTTATTTCAAGCTATTGTAAATAACTCGAATATTTATTAACCAAATGCTTTGAAAAAATTTGAGACTGTGTAGTTATACGATGCACAATTTTCCCTGAGAGTTTTTATTTAGTAGTGTACTGTTTGCTAGCAAAAATAATATTTTGCTTAATTTTGGCTTATTTTGACAGAAATTAGTGTGATATTTCAGGGGCCAAAATCTAGAAATCCGTTGGGTGTATTGTAACAGAAAAATTCAGAGACGAACGATGATATATAAGGGTTAAAACTGTAAGAATGAATTTTTAATAAATGTATTAATTTGCGTTAAAAATATATTTTTGAAATCACTGCAAAACTGTAGAGCGAGGCCGTAATATAAACTAATAGTAATTTCTAGGCACTCATATTTTGGTGAAAATATTTCCGGACACCTGTAGCTCTGTTTCATGGTTCATGATTGGATGTTTTTTAACTGTTACGTATTTTAAAATTTTACTGCAAATCGTGGGTGCGTGGTATCGTAGTAACCTTATTTTGATTGCTACTGTTAAATAAGAAACGTCTTTCCTCTAAGACCCACTGCTAATAACAATGAAGCAAAACTGTAGAGGAGCACGTAAGGAAAGCTGGAGAAATAGTTTCACAAAAGTTAGGAGTCGCTGCTAATTTCTTATACAAGTAAAATTAGTTAAATTTTTGTCAGATAAAATTCCCATATTTTTACGTCGTATAGCTTGTAGTAAAACTGTTTAGAAAATAAAATTGCAAATTTTATCAATTAATAAATTATCAACAATACACTATTCTAATCTCTGTAGATACAGTACTTGAAGTTCTTTGCCAGGTTTGTGAGGTAGGATTTCATATACTGGCATAAACAAATAAATTGCTCCTACTGTTGTTTGCTTATTTTATTAATTCAAATTGTGTTCCCTTTATAAACAAAACGCTTTGGGGACATGAGCTAAACATTACAGTATAACAACTTAACAACAACATACAATAAGAGTTCACATACGAATAACCTATAAATAGACACAAAGAAACACTAAAAGATAATAGTACGTATTACCATTTATATTCATACATAACATGAAATATTGGAGTCATTTGCATAGGAGATAGAGTAGGTATTTTTGTAAGTTAAAATTTTTTTAGAGTTTCCTTCTTAGATTCAGTAGAAACTCTCGAAACTAAAATATTTTTAGGTAATTTAATATAAAGTATTATTCCAGTGTGTTGATTTATTGCATAAATGTTGTTTTATGACACTTAGGTTTCAATTTATAGAAATTTATTATTTTATAATCACCACATATTTTATTTCTACAAATTTGTCTACATTTTTATTTAGTACATAGAAATAGACGATAAACGTATTCAGAACAGAATGAAAGAATTTTAAATTCAAGAAATAAACGTTTACAAGTAACATTACGTTTAAGTTTATAGATTAAACAACTACAATTTTTAAGTCTTAAAACTCCTTATAACCGGTTTTTAGAGAGGATGATTTGTATTCCTTAATGATAACGTTGTAAGATAAAAAAAAACTCTATTATAACTCCGTTTTTTTTCGCTGTAACTTTCTTACACAGAGTGCACTAGTGGACTTCTTAAGATGGGAAGGGGAATAAAAAAGGATAAAGAACGATTTCTTTGTAAATGTCTGGGCTCGACTGAGTTACTCATGGTTGACTGAAAACTTTAAGTTCTTTCACGTAAAACGCAACTGCGCAGTTGACACGGTGATATTTTTACAACGATAGGGAAAGTAACCGTACCTTTTTCGTCAGTCTTAGACGATCTGGAATACCTAAGTTGCGCCAGAATGCTGAAAGAGACGAATGTTAAGATCTCAACGTCTGCAAGTTGAACTGCAAACAATTGTCTCTGATTTGAAACCCACGTAAAATAAGTCCTGACTGTTGTAAGGTGCCATCTTCCTCTATGTTGCAATTCGGGTTTCGTACTTGGCACGTACCCAAAGTGCACACTTACGAAACTTTTCTTGTGACCACGCTCAAAGTTTCAGTGTTTACTGGCTGAAGTAAAAGTCTCGTGCCATGTATGACAAAAAACGCCGTAGAGGGCGTGAGTGAAAATTACAGAACATTTCTCCAGGACAATCAGTTTTTGGGGTAGTGAGAAAAAGACGCAAAAACAGTGTTTAGCTTTTTATCAACAGAAAACAATTTTTTTTCACAATAAAAACATAAATTTTGTATATTAACAGTTAAATATTTGCTTATAATGTTTAAATATTGCTAAGCGAACTGACTGTGGCAGCGAATGATTTAAATTTTACATGGTTTCTTGAAATTGCTACAGAAAATTGCATGGCCTGTTTTTAACATAGGCAATGGTCAATTACTCTTCCAGTTCCGGTTCTTGAAGAGAGCTTCAATATTTCCTAACGACTTCGCCGTGGACAGAATTTAAATCCCAATTAATATTCACACAAATTTCAGCTATCCTCCAAATTACGTCTAATTATTCATAAAGGAGCGATTAAATAAAATAATATTTACATAAATCAATATCTATGATGTCTTTTGCTGTAAAGATATGAGACAAACTGAAACATAATTATACACTCGTTTTTGTTCGACAAAAAAAATTGCGTGGGTGGCTCTCACAATTACAGGAATACAATCCCTACATGTTGTATTTAAGGTACGTTAAGCATTTAAAAAGTTTTATAAAATGTGCTATTCATATTCTTTAGTAAGAATTTTTTAAATATGTTGTTGATGTTCTGTAGAAACGTAGCTTAAATTTGAAGCAAAATAAAGCTGTATACATCAGGACGTTTCAGAAATTTTTTTACTTGCTACATGGGATTATTACACCAAAAGAAGGGAAAAAAACATAATTTAAACATAGGTGTGGAAGTTCTTTAGTTTTTGAGTTGTTAATGAATCTTTAGTTCAACGTGTTGCAAAGTAACGTGTATTAAAATTAATATTGTCACATATATGAATTATGTTATGTATACAAATATGCTGATGCCCTCATTCGTATTCTCTATGGCAGATATGGGAGCATTTTACAGGATCCAACAGAGCATGATCCAACATACGCATGTGTGTGTGGAAGCAAGATATCATTTTGAACATTAACTGTATGTTCCAGAAGTAAGCATAAACTCATTGAACACTTTTGACTACTGACAAGTAAAATTTTCAAGGAAAACTATTTCCTATTATTATTTCCCTGATTTAGGAGGCTCTAAAAGGAGCGTATTTTACCGTGATCAGTATTGATCCATCACTGCCAGAAATTCTGGTTGCAGAAGATGATGATAACATAGCGGGGTGGGATGTGGGATTTCGAATTTTCAAGACCCATCTGTCACTCGCGTTACAAAGCAATGGTCGTTCGCTCCGCGGCTCGTGACAGATAATGCATGTAAAAGGAAGAACAAACGGAAAAGGGACAGAGAGAGAGAGAGAGAGAGAAAAAGGGGTCGCTCGTGGCAACATAAAAAAGGGTATTAACTGAAACACACCGGTAGATTATAGACTTTCTCCCCTTTAGGATTCCTGGAAGCAGGAGAACGTTGTAGGAAATACTACAGTCATATTTTTGTAAGATTAATTAGAAATATAATGCCACTGTGTGTAGCAAAGGACATTGTACTATCGTAATCTGCTTAATATAAACGAGTAATACGATTCAGGTGAAATTTACTTTAAAAATAAACACACCGATGAACTATACAAAACAAACACGTTGATTGGTATTATTATATCCTGCAAGCTTAATTTATAATGTATGCATATATATGATCACATAATTTTCACCATTAGACTGTAAATGCATGCATATTAGCTCATATATTTTCTGTGTTATATTGGTATGTTTTTTTTTGTATTTGCTAGTTTTTTACGTGTTGATCTAAGGGTGGTAGTCTTGCCATAATCCTCTTGATTAAGGGTTAGGGGGGGGGACCTTTTAAATTAACTTTCGTGTTTGTTATTTCCCCGACTGACAAACCAATAAATATATTTGAGTGAAAATATTTATTCAGCAAATTAATACGTAGGAAATCTAATTAATTATACAAATTTTGTATATATTTTTAATGAGGAAACTGGATTATATAAACGCGGGGTTGCAGCTAGGCACATTGACTTTAATTTTCTGTAATTAAGTTACTTATGTACTGGTCGTTCTCTGAGTGAAATACTGGTGGAACTGCATATTTCAGTGTGTGAAAGAATGCTTTATATGTGTATAGGGTGGTTCCAAGCATCAAAATTCAGGTCTGTGGAGGACTTAAGAATGAATTGTCCTCGGCCAGTTCACCAAAAAATCACTACAACGTTGGCCTAGAGTATATTCAGAAATTCCTAACAAAACGAACACAAAACTGTCGTACAATGACTCGAACCTAGGACCACTTGAAAAAGAGCCGTGTTTTGCCAGTTTACCATAAACACGCTTATGTATATAAGAAGCAATTTTGATGGTTCTGTAAAAATTGAGTAATAAAAAACATAAAGTCAAACAATTAAAACAATGTTTATTTAAAAAACGTAACAAAACATTTAATATATTTTTTTAAGAAATTAGGGTTCATAATTTTGAAAGCTCGTATTTACAAAATGAGAATCCATGTAAAATTTAAAATTTTCTTCCTTCATACTATAGGCATTTAATGCGTTGTAATATGCCAAGAAAAATGTATTTTACCCAAGGTTTAGACATGTATTCATTGTATTGTACCAATGCATGAAAATAAAACACACTTCAGAAAAGGTCGCAATATTATTCTTAAGACAACATGCTCATTAAAACACTGTTTCGAAACCTTCCAGCATAGCTAAAATTGCCTTTTCAGACTGTCGTATATCAAAATGTCCTACACTCTAAACTAAAAACTGTGAATATTCACAGTTTTCTACTGACTTTCTATACATTCAAACTTTTGAAACTTCTCAATTGTGATTAAGTGCAAAACTACAGATTGCATCAGCGAAATAAAATCACTGATTGAATCAGTAATTTTCCCTTTTTTGAAAATTAACGAATTTTTACCTAGTTGTATATTAAATACGTAAAGCTCAAGAAAAACACGCAACAAAGTTAAATAATAATAATAATAATACCAACCGGTTTCGAATCCACGACGATGAGCACTTCTGTTCATTAAATAAACCACTAATTCAATGTGAACGAAAACATTTGCCATTTTAGTACTTTCTATTATTGTTCACCAGTATTAGTAGTTAAATTGCTGTGTGTGTACTAAAGTGTGAATTTTTGAAAGCAGTGCAAGTTCATTGAGCAGCAAAGCGAAACTGAACATTTCTAAAACCGAACTATCCATAACGGCCGTGACATCAAGAAATCTTATTACAATGTTGGTCAACCGTAAATATTAACATACATTTAGGTGTACATTATGGAAGCTCATAATTCACTTTAATCAACGAACAAATAAAAATTAGTAGTGTAATTTGTGTGGAATTGGTGGTACGATATGTATTACGTACATATTAAGATTAAGTGACACAGTTGATATGGCAATGCAGTTACATATTTAAAGTGTAGTTTTCAAATTACACACATAATAATAACATTTGTACAGATTCCTTAGTGATACATATCTACGAAATTAATCTATCATCCCAATCTTATGTTTTCTCACTTTCTATCAGTGAAAATTCAACAAAACAACAGAATCAACAGTAAAAAAGCTTTCAATTTATTTAAACTGTGAAATTTCCACTGATAATAATTTAGAGTGTAAGCTGATGTATGCGAAAGTTAGAATCGTGTACTGAAATCTGCTACAGACATTCCACCAATGCAATTGTGTGGCTGCCGTTTAAATAAACGCTGAAAAAATCAATTGATTTCTACGCTTTTTTCAATGCCAAAACGACAACCCTATATAATGGTATTTGTCAAATTTATGAGTAAATATTTATTCATGATTACTGATTCGTCTCGCGTGAACTCTTGCGCCGCAGTTAAATGCACAAGGTTCCGGCGTCAAAGATTGTGCTTCAGAAGTTCGTAACACTGGAAACAATTTTGTTTAAAACGTTGGTTAAAACCACGGCCGTAGAAGAACAGGTCTGGACACTCGCCTGGATATTTGACCCCTTTGTTGTTTGGCTGTAGTTCACCAAGTTACCGCGAATATTGTGTTTTATTGGCGCTGATGTTAGGGCGGTCGGACTAAACTCCGCCCACTTCCTTTCCGCTAAGATAAACAATTTATTAAAACGTATTTTTTATCAATTTATGAAATACTTCCTTAGTTCACAAATTGAAGAGAAGGCTCCAGCAATCTTTATTTACTTTATAAATTTAACAATGGAAAAAAGTGGACGGAGTTTGAGTCCGACCGCCCGGAAAACAGCGCCAAAAAGTACGACATTCTCGGTAACTTGACGAACTACAGCCAAACAACAAGGGGGTCAAGAAAAATACATTGGTAGATAGGCGAGTGTCCAGACCTGTTCTTCTACGACCGTGGTTAAAACTATTGCCTAGGATCTCTATTGTTTAATTTTATTTATGTTAGAGAGATGTAAATATTACGGCTATATTATAATAGCATCCCCCGGTGAAACAGAAAACCTGTAGAAATAAAATTTTAGCATTATATATATATATATATATATATATATATATATATATATATTATGTAGGCTAAGTATGGCTCAGTTTCGTGTGATGAAGCTGTTTTACGGAAACTTCTGTTGGATCAGGAACTAAGTATCCGTTAATTCAAGGAGGTATTCTGAGAAATGTTTTACAGTGATAGTTCTTATTGCCTGCCTGTTACCATGCCTCAGGCGCAGAAACTGTCCTCTCGTGTCTGATACCGAGGAATAATTAGTAATAATATTACTTTTTATTTATTTATCTCTAATTTTTAATTTTCGCAAATTGGCTTCAAGAAACCTAAGAGTTATAGATAATGCTTTCAGCGTTGACTTATGTACCACGCCCTCTTAACGCTCCGTGGTAAACTGGATCGGCGGGAATATTGCACGATATTTCAGCGCTTTGCTCGTTGAGGCGATGAGACATTTGATGTGCGCTTCAAAGTCCTTCTTATTGACGCGTCGCTTTTGAGCCTCAAACACGCTAAACCGCTTAAAGTAGGTGGCGAAAATAGAGGGACTACGCATTTAATGTTCGCCCAAACTCTGCTTTCTAAAAATAATAATAATAATAATAAAATATGAACGCTTATCAGACTGCCAAAGCGGAGAGTTAGCGCGCTGATTAAACACTGAATTTGCGTCGTTCTATAAGACTCGAGTTCGATTCCTGTTCGGATAACACTGAATTTAGCGTTTTGTGGTTAAGTGAAAATATCCCAAGTGTATGCTGAAATGGTTACCTGGTCCTTGTAAGAGACCATGGTGACGTTTTCTTCCCTTTCCTGATTCTGTGAACAATCAATTCCTTCTCCGCTGTCGTCACTTGCGTCGCAGGAGCATAAAAGTGGTTCTCTGTTTGACATTGATCAGGTAACTTCTCCCATCTTTGTTCGGAACCGATCAAGTAACTTTGCCCATCTTTGTTCGGAACCGATTGGGTAACTTCGCCCATCTTCTTCGGCGTTAATCGGGGAACTTCGCCAATCTTTGTTCGGCATTGATCGGGTAAATTCGCCCAGATTCGAGTCGCCACCACTCACACGCCCCGTTATAAGCAGACATCTTCCCTTCCTTTATCCATCCCCTGCGGCATTTTGTTTATATTAGTCTATATTGGATTAGTTTAACTCAAACGCCAAAAAAATGTGTGCTCTTAGTCGAAGGACGGTTGGTTTTGTTAGGTACGAAACTGCATGAAATTTTACTGGAGTTTTCTCTAACCTAGCAAATCCTTCCTTCTATTAATCGAACAGCATGATTTTTGGCATTTAATGTAACCTGAGCTAACATAAACTAACCTAAAGTATCACAACGGATGAGAAACGACGGGTAAAGTTACGTAGAATGGGGCACGTGATGGGCAGTGGCTCGAATCCAGCCGATGTTACCCGATCAGTGCCGAACAAAGAACGACTTTTATGCTCCCGAGACAGAAGTTCTGTCGATTCCTTATGTCCGTCATTTGGTTGCAGTAGCCGGCGGCCTGAGTACGAACATTACACATCGCAAGCTTCGTTTCGGTGAGAAGCTATTTTCTCTGTGTTCACCGCATTCGGAACTGGGCTGAGTATGAAAGTCTCGTAGTTCGCTAACGCACTGCAATTTTCGGAGTTTGATGACGTTGCAGCCGTAACGAACTCAAATAGTGAGTACGCATGCACGTCGCATACCGTGGACACCGCTTCTACATCGTGGTAACCTCCACGGGGAAAATGGCCGGTGATACAAAATACGTTAGCAGAAAAAATATTACTTAATAAACCAATATGATTTGATTTCCGTTGAATAGTTGTGCTATTTGAGTCAAAATAAATACAAAAATATTACTGAGGGTACAGATCCGCACTTTTAACTAACCCCACCCAAGTATAAATCAGTGCGTTAAATTATCCGTTTCGGTTATGGAGGCTAGGAGGAATCGAAATCGAAACATTCACGTATCGAATGGCACTAGTGGCCGACAGCTTATCGATGTAGTACGGTGGAGCTTTTGCAGTCAAAAGATAGCGCAGGGGTGTATTTCGGACGATACAATAAAAACGTAATATTCTATTGTAATATGACACTACATATTATATTCATACTACAAACGTTACGGTAATTGTAAGGCTACATTTAAATTAGTTTATTGTACTTTATATTGCCAGTATAGTTTCCAGTACAGCCTATAATAAATAAAATTATGAATTAAATTTGTTGGAACAAAAATACGTATTGTTTTTCAAAAATCGCAAAAGCTTAATTTTGTTTGCGAAAAATCTGTAGACTTGTAAATAAATGTTCCTTATTAAAACTAAATTCTCCACGAGTTTCAATAACCGTACTAATGTGACGGGAATCATTATAAGGGATAATAATTGCTGTGGCCAACACTACAAATTGTTATTTACCAAACTTCCAGTATTAATGTAAAACAAATACGTATTTTATTACCACGGAAGTATCCAAGAGTAAAAAAAAATAGTAGCAAAGAGACAGAAACCATAATTAGAAATCACATATTACACACCCATGAGCTAAATACTAGCACCACTATTATGTGCGTTAGCTTCCTTGCATATCGACGTCATAGATATTCGGTAACCCCGCAGCTCCGCAGAAACATATCGAAACACGCTCCGCAAAAGTGTTCGTACTAACCATATGAACTACGTGTTTCGTTAGCACACGGTAAATATCGCAACGTCACTGACGAGTTCGTACTCGAGCACAATACTTGTTGAACATAATGTTGCGATGTATACCGCAATGAGGCTGTCTAGCCTTGAATGTAGCAACCGCTGGTACCGAGGTTATATGCAATCTTTCTGCCCGACGTAAGGCATGGGATGACTCGCGTCAACAGCAACCTCGAATTTAGCCAGTCAGCTAAGCCGAGGGATTAAAAAGGCCTCATTTTTCCATGACCAAACATCTTTCATTGCATTCCCTTCACTTGGCCAGCCGAACCAACGAGGTAATCCAAGAATACGGACGTGTCAAATGTTGAACCTACCAGACTACGGGAGCCGTGTCAGTGGCAATATTGGCAATAAATAACCTTCATATTCAAATTATTTATATTCTCTCTCTTCACATAAAAGGTAAATGTTGTACTGACTGTTTGGCAAAGAAATTAAAATTTTTTTGTATCTCTACGCTGTATGATTGAGTAAACTATGGACATATGTATTTGATGAACATTGTGTATGTCTATAGTTTTAATCAAAATTCTTTGCTCGCGAGAGCAACAAAATTTCAAACAAATATCCAAAATGTTGTTTAGTAAAATTTATATCTTTAATACCACTTCCCCTGTCCAAATAAGGTACTGTTTCAAAATCGCCTAATTAAATTTCACATAATTCATTGAAATCATAAAACTGGTAAAGAAACCTATTTCTATTTCAAAAACTTGTTGCACAATAGTCAGTTAATCTTAAGAGATTTAATAGTAAAAAAACTAATTACTTTGTCTAAACGCGAGCAGGTTCATTATTTTAAATATATCCACTTTATTTATTTATGTTTGTAGTGTTGAACTACTGAGAGGAATTTTGGACAGTTCTTCCTTGTCATATTTCCGTCTGCAGCCTCAAAGGACATACGGCTGGGCGCAAATGAGCGTCGAACATCTCATTTTTACGTGTGTGTTGTGGCGTGTTTTCCCATGAGCACAAAGAGAGAAAGAGAGAGAGAGAGATACAAATGAAAGAGAGAAGAAGAGTCGAAGAGGGGTGCGAACGTGTTGAACAGAGCCAAAGACGGATGCTGGATGAAGGCAAATTGGAAACAAACACGCGACAGCAGAAATGTGTGTTCATTACAGCAGCCAATTTGACAACGGGCAGGGGCGTCGCAAACCTCGGAAACCTCCCCCGTGTTGGAGACAAACTCTCATCTCCCCCCCCACCCACACCACAACACCCAAACAACCCTCCATTCCTGGCCAACCAGTAGTCAGAGTCGTTACATCTCGCAGTCGGGTTCTGGGCGGAATGAAAGGGACGGGGAGAAGGGATGTGACGTGTTTCCACGACAACGCGCCCGGGAGATGGAGATGAGACTTCCAGATCGGGAATCACGTATAATCACCGCTGATTTTGATTCGGGCGTAGGCGTTATTGTTTCGAGCATTAGGGAGGCGTGAAGGGTAGGGATGAGCCCGGGGGAAGGGACGGAGGAAGAAGATATCTCCCAGGATGGGAAACAGTTCCAGCGTGGGTTACAGCAAGTCATGCCCCACTAATTACAAGCCCGTGCTTCATTATTCACGACTTAAGGGTGCCGCCTACCAGGCTTTTCAAATGAGTTGTAATTACGCTCATTGCACCAATTTACCAAAATAAACCACACTTCAGACAAGGACGGAATATCAATGTGCTCATTAAAAACGCTGTTTCGAATTCCTCGAACACAGCTAAAAACAGCATTTTCAATTTCCGTTCTAAAAAATATACTAACTTGATGCATACGAAAATCAGATAGAAACGCCCGCTGAAATTTGGTATACATTTCCCAGCAGTTGAATTGTATGGTCGCCGGTTAAGGGCGTCGACTACTAGAATCGTGAAGAGGCGCGTAGACCTTCAACAATCCTGAATTCATTCGAAAACCATTCAACATGTTGTCACGTGGTTAGGCTACGAAAAGCACTTAAGGATTTTCGTACAGGTCTATAATTTTGCCATTGACTGTTATCGTTCCTAACAAGTTTTTTTTTTTTTTGTGTGAAAGTGACCGAATCGGGACTTTTGACGCTGATTTTTATGTAAGAGTAATCATTTTCACGATATTCTGAATATTATAGACCTGTAGAGTGACTCTTTCCCTTTCATCGCGTACGATAAAATGGTAGTGTTGTCGCTGAAAGTCCCATAGTAAAAACGGTTCTGCGGGAAGCTTGCACGTTAGTTCAGCGCTTGGTTCGTTGAGGCGACGCGGCATTTGATGCGCTCTTTAAGGTCGACCTTACTGCTCCGTCGCTTTTGAGCCTCTCACACGCGGGTAGATGGCGCCCTTAGAGTCCCATAATGAAAGTAGTTCGGCGTGAGTCTTCGACGTTAGTTCAGCGTTTGGCTCGTTGCGGCGATGCGGCATTTTATTTTACCTTGAAAGTCACCCTTATAGCTCCACCGTTTTTGAGCCTCTGTCGCGCAAGTAGGCGGCCTTAATACCACTTGAAAATTCACTCTTGATCAGCCTACATTCGCAAATTTTACATTTCTTTTCAAAGAATTTTTTATATAGTAGTAATTAACACGTTTTCTGGAGCAGTGCAAAGAATCAACGCTATTTCTAGGGCATATATATGACGTCCTGAAATGCACATATGAGAAGCACACTACGCAAGTCGTGTGCGAAACTGCAGACGAATATGTTTGTGGCGAAATGTCGTACGATGACGTAGTTCGTGCACTTAGTTCTTCGTGTCCACGTTACGTCGAGTAAAAGCATAAACATGTTTGCGCTGATTAGGATTTGAACCAGCGCCAGATAAATGTATTAGATGTAATGGTAACGTATTAGTGAGGGAAGACCGTTGTGATATTTTCATATTGTAAAGTATTATTATGTCATTACGTGTTGATGTAGCATTTATTTTTTATTATTATAAGTGACCCAGATTCTTTTGCACTCGACGTACAATAGCTTCTTGTGTATGAATTTTGTTATATCGTAGCTGTGTCACCTCTTTTGTTTAGATTTTTTCATCTTACTGTATAGATTGAGATTTTGGTGGCCATCCGGGTGAAAATATTTTGCGCGGTCGAGGTGTAGAAGTGCAGACGCAATAAGGACGACACAGCATGGGCATCACATCTCATCCTAGCCTCTAGGAGCCAATGACTGAACAGACGTGCAATCTTCTCGCCGACAACTTGCTTGTATAAGACTTTCAGTGGTGACCCTACTAATGTATGACTCTTTTTTAAAGATAAAGGTGTGCTGCACCCGCCTATATATTTTAAAACATTCTGCGCTTGCATTTACATACCTAAAAAAATCGCAGTTTTCGGCCGCTAGGAAATTAGTTTTAATGAGTAGTGGCGAACTGGAAATGGGTATACACACGTGTATAAGTCTTTGAATGCTATTCCTAAGCTGACATCACTTATGTTCGATGAGTGGTTTTCGAACAACCTGTAACGGCCGGAGCACTGCACACCGCTCGGCGACCTGGGTAGGCAGTCACCTTAAGGCATCGCTCTTTAGTTTTGCAGTGGTTTAGAAATATTTTTTAAATGCAAATTAATGTGTGTATCAAAAATTCATTCTTACAGTTTTAACACTTATATATCATCGTTTGTGTCTAAATTTTTCTGTTGGAATACACCACTCTGATTTTTTTATTTTTGTCCCTGAAATATCACATAGTTTGTTGTCAAAATAAGCCAAATTGTAGCAAAATAATTTTGTACTAGCAAACAGTACACCATTTTAAAAAACGCTCTGACAAAATTGTGTGTCGTATGACTGTACACAGTCTCAAATTTTTTCAAAGAATTCGGTTAAATAATATTTGAGCTATTAGCAATTGTTTGAAATAAATGAAAGATCATGGCCTTAACACCGAGGTCTTCAGCACTAGTGAGGGGTGACATGAGGTGAGTATGGAGCGTCGCCGGATTGAAACATTGGAGGAAACGGGAGGTCCCTGAGAAAACCCTCCGACCAACGACATCGTCCCGTACGAATCCCGCATGCCAAAAATTCGGTGACCGACCGCTCAGGAATCGAACCCGGATCGCCTTGGTGTAATAAAACCGATTGAGATGGCGCGAACATCGGTAACACATTGGACTTGCATTCGATTTTCCATGGTTTCCCATAACCGAGCCAGGCTAATGTTGGGATGGTGCCTTAACTAAGTCCGTGGCCGATTCCTCTCATAGGTCTTGTCATTGTACCAAGTTGTGTCAACGAGACGTAAGCCCACGTAACTTTCCTTCGTATAATAAATAATGGTTGTGATGAATTTCCGTTTTGTTAGTTATTACATAAATGTTATTTTAAAGTAATTTAAAGTTCATCATTGACTTAAACAATTGCCCAACAAAAAATGTATCCTATTGCATTATATTCCTACAATATATTCAAACACTATGGATTTCAAAATCCTTTAGTAATTTATCGCCCCCCCCCCCCGAGTTATTCCGCAATGTTGGTAACGTCTCTGCCGAATTTACCTGATGTCAACATTTCTTGTTTGACCGCATTCATATTAGAGGTTTAGTAGGCTATAATTAAGATTATGTCTGCGTTGGTTCAAACATTCACGAATGAACACCGTACACAAAGCAAAGGTCAATTTACCATCTGAAATGCAATTACAGAATACGTCACCGAACACAGCATAATCGAAAAACAGTAAGCGGGGGTGACATTGGACGTTAAAAAAAATTATAATTATCCGTGTGTGTCAACTGTCAACGTACTAATTACGTTTGGCATGATGTTCCCGTGGAAACCGGAATCAGCTGTATCACAGAATAAATACGTGTAGATTATTTATTCTGTGTTAATATACTGAAACACTATCGCAAGTGTCCGAAAAATGTATTATGTAAGACAGGATATAGCGTAAGAAACCCAACTTTCGTTTTCCCAGGGTCACCCACCGAGGCTAGAAAAAAAATTGATATTAGTGCCGAAAACTTAGCATAGAACTTAAAGTTTAATAGTAGTCAATTGCTAAGACTTATTATTTTCGAAAATGAAGTATTATGCAATCAAATTGGCCATAGCGGTCTTCACACTTTACGTGATATACCGTATAATAACGTTGATATAGGTTGTTTCGGTATAAACGAGAACTAAAAGTTTAACTTTTGAAAAAATATCACTAGCTGTTACTGCACATAATTCTGCATTAACTATAGTTGCATTACTGCTTGTAAGGTTGGCAGCATTTTGCCGAAAATAGTTCCGTGTATTTTCTTACTTAAATACAACAATACTAAAATAAAATTAACTGAAATCGACATACTAGAATTTTGCAAAGTTAATCAACTTATATTTATCAAACTATAACGGTTGCTACCGACTGCACATTTTATCTCACACGCGCAAACATGAAGTGACGTGTCTAGAGAGGTTAGACATTTCCCTTCGTTAGCCGTTACGCGCGGAAAGATACGAATCTGCTGAAAATAGAAATTTACATGACTATTTTTAGTGCTCACTTTATCCCGACCCTCCTATATATAGGTGATTCAGAATAAAGCGAGCACTTTTAAACCCTTAGTTAATTTTTCTTTTCAGTTAATTTACACTTTCCTGCCGCATTTGAATATAATCAAAGCACCCAAAGATACAATCTCAGTGTACAGATTACACTATACTCAAAAGACCACAATATATCATTAGGGACAGGAAAATATCACGGATTCAATGACATGCAGGCTAGAATCAATTGTACTATGCATACCCAAGCCCCTTCTATTCGTCCATTGTCTGTTGCTTCACTGAGTAACAGCTAATGGACAAATGGTCGGGGCTTGAATATGCACAGAGTAGTTGATTCTAGAATGCGGGAAACTGAATTTCGCGAAATGTTCCTGTCCCTAAATAGGCCTGTAATATTTCTTTATCAATTTTAGAGACCCGGAAATTTGGCGGATTTATTTGAAGAAAAGTTATATTTCTAACTCGTGTATGTACTATTTACTTCCGCAATTGGGTCAGTATTTATTTAACTGGTCCTTGAGGACTTCCAACCGATATCAAACCTGCGAGAAAACACTGTCTGACTCCGGCGCTACCTCGTCACGTATACTACTCGTCACTCACTTGAGCAACAGCTAACGGACAAGTAAATGAGGACAGAGTGTGTACAGGAATGTGGAAGCTAACCAGCAGGTAGTTTAACCCACAAAATCACCGGGTCTCCAACAGTTGTTCTAGACAAGGAAGTTGTCAAAAATCCTCGCTTTAAAGTGAATTTCAAATTTTATAGTATACTAATGATAATTTGTCCGTACCCCATTGGATTTATAATTTTTCCCGATAACTTCTGTTTTCGTGAATGTATCAGAATTTTTCGGGAAAAATTTGCGTGTTCACTGATGTGTAGGCTAGCCTCCAAGATAATTTGTGTACTGAAGTAGACACCAGCTGACAGTCATACCTTAAGATTGGGCCTGAAGTTTTAGTTACGTGACGCGGTTTCGGCGGTGGTCTTGGGTGGTGAACGGATGATGAACGGGCCGGATGAGGCGGTGGCTTCACAGCTTAAGGCGCTGCTAGCATGCGTCATACGTCCTTCCTATTTGCTCAGAACCCTCCAAACTGTGTAAACCAAGTTAACAGCCAGTTGTTGAAGCCTAGTTTACACCAACGATAACATTACTAAGAACACGTGTTTTCAACAAAGTTATTAACAATGTTGTAAAAATTCTTGAAAATTGTTGAAAACATCATGTTACCAACATTGTTACCAAAATTATGTTATTAACAATGTTAATTTTTATAATAAATATTAATAACATTTCTACCAACATTTTACTGAAAGCATTTACTAGCAACAAAAATTATGACTATTAGATTCATGGTAATAACTTTCCAACACTGTTGATAAATTATTTTCCCGACCCGTTCTAGGGCGGTATAGATCAAATCATGGTAGAAGCAAATGTTACAAGCAAAGTTATCAGCAATGTTGTAGGCATTTTTTAAAATCAAAATTGCTATTAATGTCAGTTTATCATTCTTGCTATCAACATTTGTATACAATAGTGTGCCATAGGTTAGAATTTGTTTATAACATTTTTGTAACTAACACATTTTAACTAACATTTTTAATGTTATTTTTTCGGTGTAAACTGGGCTAAACGTGAGTTGAATTTACAGTTGTTTTAACTATAGCTTGTGCCCAAATGTAAAAGCGAAAATTTTCAGAACCTTGCTTATTAACTGTTTGAAATAGCTGCAACATAATTACTGTCATTATTCTGTAACGAAAACAGCAGGCAAGACAAATGTGGTTCACCTACGCCAGCGAAAATACCTATCACAAAATATGAGGAGCCACACCGTATGGTATCCTAAAAGTTAATGAAACTATAAACCACATCCTATAAACAAAAGACCTTATAATGTCTTAATTCTCTGGTTTATACAGACCGCCATAAATTCCAGCTGTAAAGAATTAATAACCCTTAAGGGCTATGTCACCTACTTTCTTTGAATTTTTCATTCTTGTATGATAAATGACGGATGTGACGATTTTAGAATAATGTCCCTTGACATAAATATTATTCTTTACAATTTTTTGAATATTGTTTTTGTAAATTTTTTCTAGGTGATATCTAGTCTATATATCGTGGTAAGAGATACTATCTTTAGTGTTTAATTTTCTTTTAAGACGATTAACACACACTATTTCACCGTTGCCGCTTTGACCGGACGTGCATGCGTCCCGAACTTACGTCGCGAAATTAGGGCATGGAAATTTTTCACTTTCGAAGTGACAATTTTTTGCTGAGAATGTTAGCACATTCGTAAAATTGGAGTGTTTTGAAACTGGCGACTAAAGATGATGGTTTATCGCGGGAGAATTTGACTGTTTGTTAATTTTCAACTCAGCTTACCAGAAGATTACTGGCTTTCTATTGTACGTGAAACTGTTGCCCTATTTGACTGAGCCAATAAAAATACCGCTATTGTAATATTTGACGCCTGCAATTGGTCTGCATACAGTTACGTTGAGGCAGACATCAGCCAAATCATATGTGTTGTAATTAACTACATTGATTTTAAGTGTATATTGGTTCAAAACATTTCCGTGATATAACATTATCTCTACTGATGACTAGGGACGAGAATTTTTGGTGAAAAGACGTTTGCCCCACTTTGTTTCAGTGTCTTACGTGCACACCTGCAGCTCAACTTCATGGCTATTGACGGAGTGTTTTCACAGAATATTTAGGAATACGGAAGTGAAATAGCCGATACATTGAGTAAAGATTAGACTAGAGTGGACTTCGCTAGTATAAATTCTCAGAGTAATTTCCGAGGTAAACACGTATAGTTCATCGGTTTGACACCACGTCGCGCTTCCGTTTCTTGGTTACATCTCGCTGGGGCTTGCAGTGTTGTCGCAGTCATCGTCTACCGTCTCTCTCTGTCACAGTCCCTCTCTGTCGCTCCAGGGACAAACCTGCCTCCAACATTACCGTACATTTATTTATAAATATCGAAAATAATATATCTTTCCAAATATTTTATATTACAATTTAAAAATTAAACCCATTAAAACGTATAGAATACGAAGGGGGAAATATCACTACAGCTTGTACATGTAGCACATACATTTATAATCTAAAGGTTTGAAACCTTATGATTTTATGTATAGTTGCATGTAGGTATTAATACTACAGTCGGTGTTCAGATAACTCAGCGTATTTCTATGCTAAAATGTATTATTATGCAATACAACGAATGTAATAATATTTTTCGCAAAGCAAATAGCACTGTTATCAACATAGTGTAGGCATGTAGTACCAAACCTTATAGTTCTGGCTATGTTATAACAATTTTAACGTATTTACCTCAGTTACATACCTCAGTTATATCTCCGCATCAAATATAATGAGGCCTTTCATTTTCATTTTATTCTATAATGCTCATAGCTTTCAACACACGCTGCATTCATTCAGTCATTTGCCGTAAACAGCCTAATCACGAGATGTATAAGGACATTTTCCTTATAAATTTTAGGGCTTAATATTCCTAGAGTAAAGAAAATGACAGTTGATATTGCTGTCACTTATTAAACAACGAAGACTTACGATGTGTTAACTCTGTGAAAATTCCTCAAACAACAGTGTTTGAGTTTTTCTTTGTAATACTGTTTTGTCTTCTTCCTAGGCAGAATATTGGGGGGGGGGGGACATTGTATCGTTACACATGTACCAAACACTGCAAAATTTTTCGTATTTAAAAGATTCCCGCAAATAAAAATATTCTAGATTTTATTGTTTAAGTGTGAAAACGTGTTAGATTTGCTGAGTTACTGGTTTCAGTTCGTACATACAGCAAGAACAATTCTGTTAATATAAATTAAATAATACATTGTGAAAATAAAAGCACTGAGACACTTCAGAATACGACAACACAGGAAAAAAAATTAGTGTGTAGTCAAAATTATGAATAATTTCATTCTCGCACCCTTAATAACCAACAGTTGAGCTAACCTCAGTTCATTATATTATTGTTTTACATATTATACACAACAGCAAAATCAAAGTATTTTACGATAATTATGTAATTTAATAAACCAGTGTGTGACACAGTAACATTTGAAACTGATATACAGCAATATTATATTATGCTATTTTTATATTTGATATACACGATAAAATTAGCACTTTCGAAGCTTTAAAGAAGATATTTTCCTACACAAACATAAAAGTGTAATAAATATACAGTACAGACTCCACTATATTCAAAATCTATAGTTCGAGGGGGAGAAGAGAATTTTGGTTATTATTATTAACATGACAATTTTCGAAAGTCCTCATTGTACTTTAAGGCATCCGTCTATCTGCAGACTGAACTGTGTTGCGGGACGTCATAATGCAACTCGGAGTAGTTTATCCAAAACATTTTATCTCTGCGGAAATATTTATTCCTCGGAAAAATGACAAGAAGCATTATACAGAACTAAAGAACGTGTTATAAACGTGACTTTTCTATAGCCTGTGGCTATCTTTTATTAGTCGAAAATGTTTTGTTTGCAGAACTCTGAAGACTATAAACAAAATAATGCGATGATGAGCAGTGACTTTTACAAGAGCTTTTACAAAAAATACATAACACTTACGCATGTTATGAAATACAAATTAACTCTCTTATGTAATCCGTGCTCGGAGACAAAAATAGAAAACAGATGATTATATAACTCTAGAAGCAAATATATATTTTATTAATATCTCTTGCTAAATATTGACATTTTCTATATTCACTATAAACATTGTGAGAGAATATAACAGTGTTAAGATGTTTATTATCAAAATAGGTACCTGAAATATATCAGAAGTAGATTTTTCATTTTATTATTTCCAACAAAATACTCATGTGATATGATTAAAGATATACGTGCAATTGTATTTTTGACAGATCTGATTTTCTTTTATTTAGTGTCACAATTTATTTGACTTGCTTGCTTGAAAAAAAAAAAACTGTTAGCGTAAGTGCAGATTTTTCTTGCCCTGTTGCTAGAAAAAACTAGAAAATAACAAGCTTCATTCTTGTCAATATCAATAAGAACAAATTGCAATTTAACTTTGACAGAACGCATGTACACTTTGTGAAAATTACAATAGGAGACATTGTTTCTATCTTTCGGTGTGGTTGACCTGTTCTTGCAATATGGCACGTATTTCAATACGAGGGAAACCATAATGGACCCTCTTATTGTAATATTCTCAAAGTGTACATACCTCTTAAGAGAAGTCCTCGACTGGCGCATGGACGGCGTTGCAGCATGTCACGCGCATACATTTTTACGCGAAACCACTTAAGTTATTCACATTATGTTTACCTACGAAAAGAACACATACTTGAAACCATGCTTATAGTTTTTAAAAAATGCAGCACGCTTGTTAGAAACATGATATTCGGGCCTCTCAAAATGGCTAACATCGGGTTTTTTAGACTGCTGTAACTCCGAAAATGTTACCTTAATTCGTAAAGTGCAAAACGAGAGACATGCGTTGGTCTTTACTTCAAACTATTCCAAAATAAAATATTGGGGCCACCGCTTAAAGTCCCATAGTAAAAAGACTACAACGGAAACCTTGCACGCCAGTTTGGCGCGCTGCGAATAGAGGCGATGTGCTTCTCGTCAAGCGTGGGACCCTGGCTCTTATCGCTACGCTGTTCCCAGGCGTCAAAGGTGGAAATTCGACACCCCGAAGGACTTCTCTTAAAGGGTGCAACTTAGGGGCTAGGATTATTACGCATTGTTTCTTTCTTTTGGTGTGTTTGACTTGTTCCTGCAATAGGGCACACTTTTTTCCGAACATCCTGTTGTGTGTATATATGTTACACTTTCATGCACTAAGTTGCACTTTCTTGTACTGTGTTGCACTTTTTGGCACTATGTTGCACTTTCTTCCTCTGTGTTACACTTTCTTCCACTATGTCGCATTTTCTTGCACTATGTTGCATTTTCTTGCACTATGTTGCATTTTCTTGCACTATGTTGCACTTTCTTGCACTATGTTGCATTTTCTTGCACTATATTGCACTTTCTTACACTACGTTGCACTTTCTTGCGCTTCGTTGCTCTTTATTGGATTAAGTTGCATTGTTTTTCACTAAGTTGCACTTTCACTGAGTTTCTATATCGTGCATTAAATTGACTAATAAAACTTAAATATCCCTACACAACATAAGCTAGCTTAACCCGACATAACCTAACCCGACCTAACCTAACCCGACCTAAACCTAACCCGACCTAACCTAACCTTACCAATCTTAACCTAACCAAACCTTACCTAACCAAACCTAACCTAATCCGACCTAACATAAACCTTATTGCACTTATTGCAGTTCGTTGCACTAAGTTGCACTTTCGTGCACTAAGTAGCACTTTCGTGGACTAAGTTGCACTTTCTTGCACTAAGTTGCACTAAGTTACAATTTCTTGCAATAAGTTGCACTAAGTTACACTTTCTTGCACTAAGTATTAATTTCTTGCACTATGCTGCACTTTCTAGCACTATGTTTCAGTTTCTTGCACTATGTGGCAGTTTCCTGCACTGTGTTTCACTCTCTTGAACTATGTTGCACTTTCTTGCACTATGTTGCACTTTCTATAACTATGTTGCACTTTCTATAACTATGTTGCACTTTCTATCACTGTGTTGCACTTTATTTCATTAAGTCGCACTGTTATGCACTAAGTGAAACTTGGACTTTGTACCTTTACTATGCATTAAATTGACTAATAAAAATTAAATATCCCTAATTAACATAAGCTAGCCTAACCCGACCTAAACCTAACCCGACCTAACCTAACCTTACCAATCTTAACCTAACCAAACCTTACCTAACCAAACCTAACCTAACCCGACCTAACCTAAACCTTATTGCACTTATTGCAGTTCGTTGCACTAAGTTTCAGTTCGTTGCACTAAGTTGCAGTTCGTTGCACTAAGTTGCACTTTCGTGCACTAAGTTGCACTTTCGTGGAATAAGTTGCACTTTCTTGCACTAAGTTGCACTAAGTTACAATTTCTTGCAATAAGTTGCACTAAGTTACAATTTCTTGCAATAAGTTGCACTAAGTTACAATTTCTTGCAATAAGTTGCACTAAGTTTAAATTTCTTGCAATAAGTTGCACTAAGTTACACTTTCTTGCACTAAGTTGTAATTTCTTGCACTATGCTGCACTTTCTAGCACTATGTTGCAGTTTCTTGCACTATGTGGCACTTTCCTGCACTGTGTTACACTATCTTGAACTATGTTGCACTTTCTTGCACTATGTTGTACTTTATATCACTGTGTTGCACTTTATTTCATTAAGTTGCACTGTTTTGCACTAAGTGAAACTTGGACTTTGTACCTTTACCATGCATTAAATTGTCTAATAAAAATTAAATATCCCTAATTAACATAAGCTAGCCTAACCCGAACTAAACCTAACCCGACCTAACCTAACCTTACCAATCTTAACCTAACCAAACCTTACCTAACCAAACCTAACCTAACCCGACCTAACCTAAACCTTATTGCACTTATTGCAGTTCATTGCACTAAGTTGCACTTTCGTGCACTAAGTAGCACTTGCGTGGACTAAGTTGCACTTTCTTGCACTAAGTTACAATTTCTTGCAATAAGTTGCACTAAGTTACACTTTCTTGCACTAAGTTACAATTTCTTGCACTAAGTTACACTTTCTTGCACTAAGTTACACTTTCTTGCACTAAGTTACACTTTCTTGCACTAAGTTACACTTTCTTGCACTAAGTTACACTTTCTTGCACTAAGTTACACTTTCTTGCACTAAGTTGTAATTACTTGCACTATGCTGCACTTTTTAGCACTATGTTGCAGTTTCTTGCACTATGTGGCACTTTCCTGCACTGTGTTTCACTCTCTATAACTATGTTACATTTTTTTGCACTATGTTGCATTTTCTTGCACTATGTTGCACTTTCTTTCATTGTGTTGCACTTTATTTAATTAAGTTTCACTGTTTTGCACTAAGTGAAACTTGCACTTTGATCCTTTACCATGCATTAAATTGACTAATAAAACTTAAATTTCCCTAATTAACATAAGATAGCCTAACCCGACCTAACTTAACCCGACGTAATCTAACCCGACCTAACCTAACCCGACTTAACCTTACCCATGTTAACCTAAACAGACCTATCCTAACTTAACCCGACCTAAACTAACCTGACCTAACCTAACACAACCTAACCTTACATAAGCTAACGCAATCAAACCTAACACAACCTAAACTATACACGACTTAACTTAACCCGACCTAACCTAACACAACCTAAACTATACACGACTTAACTTAACCCGACCTAACCTAAATTTTATTGCACTCATTGCACTTTGGTGCACTTAATTTCACTTTGTTGCACTAATTTGCACTTTTGTTCACTGAGTTGCACCTTCTTGCACTAAGATTCATTTTCTTGCACTTAGTTGCACTTTCTTGAACTAAGTTACACTTTCAGGCACAAAGTTACACTTTCTTGTACTATGTGGCACTTTTTGGCAGTATGTTGCACTTCCTTTCACTATGTTGCACTTTCATCCTCTATGTTGCACTTTATTCAACTATATTACATTTACTTGCACTATGTTCCACTTTCTTGCACTATGTTGCATTTTCTTGCACTATGTTGCATTTTCTTGCACTATATTGCACTTTCTTGCTCTATGTGGCACTCTTGTGCTTTGTTGCCCTTTAGACGATTAAGTTGCACTGTTTTGCACTAAGTTGCACTCTCACTGAGTTTCTATATCGTGCATTAAACTTACTAATAAAACTTAAATATCCCTACATAACATAAGACAGCTTAACCCGACGTAACCTAACTCGACCTAACCTAACCCGACCTAACCTAACCCGACCTAACCTAAACCGACCTAACCTAACCCGACCTAAACTAACCTTACCAAACCTAACCTAACCAAACAAAACCTAACCTAACCAAACCTAACCTAACCAAACCTAACCAAACCTAACCTAACCTTACGCAACCTAACCTAAACCTTATTGCACTTTTTGCAGTTTGTTGCAATAAGTTGCACTTTCGTGCACTAAGATGCACTTTCGTGCACTAAGTTGGACTTTCTAGAACTAAGTTACACTTTCTTGCACTAAGTTGCACTAAGATACACTTTCTTGCACTAAGTTACACTTTCATGCACTAAGTTGCACTTATTTGTACTATGTTGCACTTTTTGGCACTTTGTGTACTTCATTCCACTATGTTGCACTTTCTTCCACTATGTTGCACTTTCTTCCACTATGTTGCACTTTATTCCACTATTTTACTTGGACTTGCACTATGTTGCACTTTCTTGCACTAAGTTACACTGTCATGCACTATGTTGTACTTTCTTGTTCTATGTTGCACTTTTTGGCACTATGTTGCCATTTTTACACTATGTTACACTTTCTTCCATTATGTCGCATTTTCTTCCACTATGTCGCATTTTCTTCCACTATGTCGCATTTTCTTCCACTACGTTGCATTTTCTTGCACTATATTGCACTTTCTTACACTATGTTGCACCTTCTTGCACTTTGTTGCTCTTTATTGGATTAAGATGCACAGTTTTTCACTAAGTTGCACTTTCACTGAGTTTCTATATCGTGCATTAAATTGACTAATAAAACTAAAATATCCCTACATAACATAAGACAGCTTAACCCGATGTAACCTAAATCGACCTAACCTAAACCGACCTAACCTAACCCGACCTAACCTTACCTTACCAATCCTATCCTAACCAAACCTTACCTAACCAAACCTAACCTAACCCGACCTAACATAAACCTTATTGCACTTTTTGCTGTTTGTTGCACTAAGTTGCACTTTCGTGCATTAATTTGCACTTACTTGCACTAAGTTGCACTAAGTTATACTTTTGCACTAAGTTACACTTTCTTGCAATAAGTTGTACTTTCTTCCGCTATGTTGCATTTTCCTGCACTGTGTTTCACTTTCTTTCACTATGTTGCTTTATCTTGCACTATGTTGCACTTTCTTTCACTATGTTGCACTTTATTTCATTAAATTGCACTGTTTTGCACTAAGTGAAACTTGCACTTTGTACCTTTACCATGCATTTAATTGACTAATTAAACTTAAATATCCCTAATTAAAATAAGTTAGCCTACCCAGACCTAACCTAACCCGACTAAATCTTAACCGACCTAACCAAAGCCAACCTAAACCGACATAACATAACCTAACCAGACCTAACCTAACACGACCTAACCTAACCCGACCTAACCTAACCTTACCAAACCTAACCTAACCAAAACTAACATAACCTAACCCGACCTAAACTAACTAGACCTAACTTAACCCGACCTAACATAACATGACCTAACATAACTTAACCCTACCTAACCTAACCCGAACTAACATATCACGACGTTACCTAAACCGACCTAACCTTACCCGACCTAACTTAACCCGACCTAACCTAACACGACCTAACCTAATCCGACCTAAACTAACCAAACCTAACATAACCAAACCTAACCTAACCCGACCTAACCTAAACCTTATTGCACTTATTGCAGTTTGTTGCACTAAGTTGCACTTTCTTGCACTAAGTTGCACTTTCTTGCACTAAGTTGCACTTTCTTGCATTAAGATGCTCTAAGTTACACTTTATTGCACTAAGTTGCACTAAGTAACAATTTCTTGCACTAAGTTACACTATCTTGCACTAACTTGTATTTCTTGCACTATGTTGCACTTTATAGCAATATGTTGCATTTAATTACATTATGTAGCATTTTCCTGCACTGTGTTTCTCTTTATTGTACTATGTTGCATTTTCTTTCACTATGTTGCACTTTCTTTCAACATGTTGCACTTTATTTCATTAAGTTGCACTGTTTTGCACTAAGTGAAACTTGCACTTTGTACCGTTACCATGCAATAAATTCACTAATAAAACTAAATTATCCCTAATTAACATAAGCTAGCCTAACCCGACCTAAACTAATACGACCTAATCTAACCCGATCTAACCCAACCTAACTCGACCTAAACTTACCTAAGCCGACCTAACCTAACCCGACATAACCTAACCCGATGTAACCTAACTCTAACCAACCTAACCCGACCTAACATTTTCCGACCTAACCTAACCCGAACTTACCTAGCCCGACCTAACCTAACACGAACTAACCTAACTCGACTTAACCTAACCCGACTTAACCAAACCCTCCTCTAAACCGACCTAACATTACCTAATCTAACCTGGCCTAACCTAACCCTACATAACCTAACCTAACCCGACCTAACATAACCCTACCTAACCTAACTTGCTCAACATAACCTTACCCGAACTACTCTAACCCGACCTAACCTAACCTAACCCGACCTAACCTAACCCGACCTAACCTAACTCGACATAACCTAACCCGACCTATCTAATCTGACCTAACCCAACCCAAACTAACCTAACCCGACCTAACCTAACCAAACTGACCTAACCTAATCCGAACTTACATAACCAAACCTAACCAACCAAACCTAACAAAATCCGAACTAACCTAACCCGAAGTAACCAAACACGACATATCCTAACTCGCACTACTCTATCCCGGCCTAACCTAACCCGACCTAACCTAACCCTACCTAACCAATACTCTATTGCACTTTGTTGCACTATGTTGCACTTTCGTGAACCAAGTTACACTTTTTTGCACTTTCTTGCACTAAGTTTCACTTTCTTGCACTAAGTTGCACTTTCTAGCACTAAGTTGCACTTTCTAGCACTAAATTGCACTTTATTGCACTAAGTTGCACTTTCTTGCACTAAGATGCACTTTCTTGCAGTAAGTTGCACTAAGTTACACTTTCTTGCACTAAGTTACACTTTCTTGCACTAAGTTGTACTTTCTTGCACTAAGTTGTACTTTCTTGCACTAAGTTGTACTTTCTTGCACTAAGTTGTACTTTCTTGCACTAAGTTGTACTTTCTTGCACTAAGTTGTACTTTCTTGCACTAAGTTGTACTTTCTTGCATTATGTTGCTCTTTCTTGCACTATGTTGTGTTTTATTGCACTATGTTGCATTTTCCTGCACTGTGTTTCACATTCTTGAACTATGTTGCATTTTCTTGCACTATGTTGCACTTTCTTTCACTATGTTGCACTTTATTTTATTAAGTTACAAAGTTTTGCAATAAGTGAAACTTGCACTTTGTTCCTATACCTGCATTAAATTGATTATAGTAAAACTTAAATATCCCTAATTAACAAAAGCTATCCTAACCCGACATAACCTAACCCGATGTAATATAACCCGACCTAACCTAACCTGATGTAATGTAACCTGAGCTAACCTAACCAGACCTAACCTAACCTAAACCGACATAACCTAACCTGACCTAACCTAACACATCCTAACCCCACCTAAGCTAACCCGACCTAACCTAACACGACCTGACCTAACCCGACCTAACCTAACCCGACCTAACCTAACCCGATCTTACCTAAATTTTATTACACTTATTGCACTATGCTACACTAAATTACACTTTGTTGCACTAAGTTTCACTTTCGTACACTGAGTTGCACTTTCTTGCACTAAGATGCATTTCGTGCACTAAGTTTCATTTTTTTTGAACTAAGTTACACTTTCTTGCACTAAGTTGCAGTAAGTTACATTTTCTTACACTAAGTTACACTTTCATGCACTAAGTTACACTTTCATGCACTAAGTTGCACTTTCTTGCACTATGTTGCAATTTTTGGCACTATGTGGCACTTTCTTCCACTATTTTGCATTTTTTCCACTATATTGCACTTTCTTGCACTATATTGCACTTTCTTGCACTATATTGCACTTTCTTGCACTATATTGCACTTTCTTGCACTATATTGCACTTTCATGCACTATGTTGCACTTTCTCGCACTATGTTGTACTTTCTCGCACTATGTTGCACTTTCTTGCACTATGTTGCACTTTATTGCATTAAGTTGCTCTATTTTGCACTGATTTTCTCTTCAAATATGTTCCTTTACCATGAATTAAATTGACCAATAAAACTTAAATATCCCTAATTAACATAACCTAGCCTAATCCGACTTAACATAAATCGACTTAACCTAATCCGATGTAATCTAACCCGACCTAACCTATGCCGACGTAACCTAATGCGAGCTAACCTAACCCGACATAACCTAACCTAAAACGACCTAACCTAACTCGACCTAACCTAACCTGCACTAAATTAACCGAACCTATCCTAACCCAACATAACCTAACCCAATCTAACATAACCCGACCAAACATAATGCGACCTAACCTAACCCGACCTAACCTAATCAAACCTAACCAAGGCCGACCTAACCTAACCTAACCCGATGCAACATAACCCAACCTAACCTAAAACGACATAACCTAACCTAACCCGACCTAACCTAACCCTTTGTAACCTAACTCGAACCAACCTAAACCGACCTAACCTAACGTAACCACAACCAAACCTTACGCGACCTAACCTAACCCGACGTAACCTAACACGACCTAAATTAACTCGACCTAACCTAACCCGACGTAACCTATCCCGACCTATCCTCACTCTACGTAACCTAACTCGAACTAACCTAAACCGACCTAACCTAACCTAACCCTAACCAAACCTTATGCGACACGACCTTACCTGATCTAACCTAACCCGACCTAACCTAACATTAACCGACCTAACGTAACATTAAACTACCTAACCCAACCCGACCAAATCTATCCCGACATAACATAATCCGACATAACCTAACCTTACTTAACGTAACCTTAACCGACCTAACCTAACCCGACCTAACCTAACCCGACCTAACCTAACCCGACCTAACCTAGCCCGAACTAACCTAACCCGACATGACCTAGCCCGAACTAACCTAACCCGACCTAACCTTACCCGACCTAACCTTACCCGACCTAACCTAACCCGACCTAATCTAAACTTTATTGTACTTATTTCATGTTGGTGCACAAAATTTCACTTTGTTTCACTAAGTTACACTTTCGTGCACTTAGTTGCACTTTCTTGCACTAAGTTGCACTTTATTTTACTAAGTTGTTCTTCTTGCACTAAGTTGAACTAAGTTACATTTTCTTGCACTAAGTTGTACTTTCTTGTACTAAGTTGATTTTTTCTTGCACTATGTTGCACTTTCTTGCACTATGTGGCATTTTCTTCCACTATGTTGCATTTTCCTGCACTGTGTTTCACTTTCTTGAAATATGTTGCATTTTCTTGCGCTATGTTGCACTTTATTTTATTAAATTGCACTGTTTTGCACTAAGTGAAACTTGCACTTTGTTCCTTTACCATGCATTAAATTGACTAATAAAAATTAAATATCCATAATTAACATAAGATAGCCTTAACCGACCTAAACTAACCTGCCATAATCTAAACCGACCTAACCTAACCCTACATAACCTAACCCGAGATAACCTAACCAGACCTAACCTAACACGACCTAACCTAACCTGACCTAACCTAACACAACCTAACCCGACCTAATCTAACACGACCTGACATAACCAGATCTAACCTAATCCGATCTAACCTAAATTGAATTGCACTTATTGCACTTTGGTGCACTAAATTTTACTTTGTTGCACTAAGTTACACTTTCGTGCACTGAGTTGCACTTTCTTGCACTAAGTTGCACTTTCTTGCACCAAGTTGCTCTTCCTTGCACTTAGTTACACTTTCATGCACTAAGTTGCACTTTATTTTACTATGTTGCCCCTTTTTTCACTATGTTTTACTTCTTTCCACTATATTGCACTTTCTTCCACTATGTTGCACTTTCTTCCACTATGTTACATTTTCTTGCACTATGTTGCATTTTCTTGCACTATGTTGCATATTCTTGCACTATATTGAATTTACTTGCACTATGTGGCACTTTCTTGTGCTTTGTTACTCTTTATTGCATTAAGTTGCACTGTTTTGCGGTAAGTTGCAATTTCACTGAGGTTCTATATCATGCATTAAATTGACTAAAAAACTTAAATATCTCAACATAATATATGCTAGCTTAACCAGACCTAACCTAACCCGACCTAGCCTAACTCGACCTAACCTAACCCGACCTAGCCTAACTCGACCTAACCTAACCCGACCTAACCTAACCCGACCTAGCCTAACTCGACCTAGCCTAACCTAACCAAACCTAACCTAACCAAACCAAACCAAACAAAACCCAACCCGACATAACCTAACACGACCTAACCTAACTTAACCCTAACTAACCTAACCCGAACCAACCTATCACGACCTAACCTAACCCGACCTAACCTAACCCGACGTATCCTAACCCGACCTAACATTACCCGACCTAAACTAACCAAACCTAACCTAAACAAACCTAACCAAAACCGACCTAACCTAAACTATCTCGATGTAACCTTACACGATCTAACCTAACACGACATAACCTAACACGACATAACCTAATCCAACCTAACCCGATCTAACATAAACTAACCCGACCTAACAAAACCTGACTCGACCTAACACAACCCGACCTAACCTAAACCGACCTTACCTAACCCAATTCTTACCTAACCAAACTTTACCTAACTAAACTTTACCTAACCAAACTTTACCTAACCAAACCTAACATTACCCGACCTAACCTAAACATTATTGCACTTATTACAGTTTGTTGGACTACATTGCACTTTCGTGCTTTTAGTTGCACTTTCGTGCACTTAGTTGCATTTTCGTGCACTAAGTTGCACTTTCTTGCACTAAGTTGCACTAAGTTACTCTTTCTTGCACTAAGTTGTATTTTCTTGCACTATGTTGCACTCTCTAGCACTATGTTTCATTTTCTTCCACTATGTTGCATTTTCCTGCACTGTGTTTCACTTTCATGAACTATGTTGCATTTTCTTGCACTATGCTGCACCTTCTTTCACTGTGTTGCACTTTATTTCATTAAGTTGAACTGTTTTGCACTAAGTGAAACTTGCACTTTGATCCTTTACCATGCATTAAATTGACTAATAAAACTTAAATATTTCTAATTAACATAACCTAACCTCACCCGACCTAACCTAACCCGACCTAACCTAACCCGACCTAACCTAACCCGACCTAACCTAACCTTACCAAACCTAACCTAACCAAACCTAACATAACCTGACCCGACCTAACCTAACCCGACCTAACCTAACCCGACCTAATCTAACCCGACTTAACCTAACCCGACCTAACATAACCTAACACGACCTAACCTAACCCGACGTAACCTAACACGACATAACCTAACCCGAGCTAACCTAACCCGACCTAACCTAAACTTTATTGCACTTATTCCACTCTGTTGCACTAAGTTGCACTTTCGTGCATTGAGTTACACTTTGTTGCACTATGTTGTACTTTATCGCACTGTGTTGTACTTTCTTGCACTAAGTTGCACTTTCCTGCTCTAAGTTACACAAAGTTGTACTTTCTTGCACTAAGTTGCACTTTCATGCACTATGTTGCACTTTCTTGACTTATGTTGCATTTTCTTGCACTATATTGAACTTTCTGGCACTATGTTGCACTTTATTGCATTAAGTTGATCTGTTTTGCACTAAGTTGCACTTGCACTGAGCTCCTTTACCATGCATTTAATTGACTAATAAAACTTAAATGTCCCTAATTAACTTAAGCTAGCCTATCCCGACCTAACCTAACCCGACCTTACCTAACCCGACCTAACCTAACCCGACCTAACCTAACCCGGCCTAACCTAACCCTTCCTTACGTAACCCGACCTAACCTAACCCGACCTAATCTAACTTTACCAAACCTAACCAAACCTAACCAAACCTTACCTAACCTAACCGAACCAAACCTAACCTAACCAAACCTTACCTAACTCGACCTAACCCGACCTAACCTTACCCGACCTTACCTAAATTTTATTGCACTTATTGTCGTTTGTTGCACTAAGTTGCCCTTCGTTGCACTATGTTGCCCTTTCGTGCACTATGTTGCACTCTCGTGCATTATGTTGCACTTTTTTGAACGATGTTGCACTTTCTTGCACAATGTTGCATTTTCTTGCATTGTATTTCACTTTATTTCACTATGTTGCCCTTTCTTTCACTATGTTGCACTTTTTTAAATATGTTGCACTTTATTGCATTAAGTTGCACTGTTTTGCACTAAGATGCACTAGCACAGATTTCCTTTACCATGCATTAAATTGACTAATAAAACTTAAAAAGCCCTAATTAACACAAGCCAGCTTAACCCGACCTAACCTAATCCGACATAATCTAACCCGACCTAACCTAACCCGAGCTTACCTAGCCTGACGTGACCTAACCTAACCCGACCTTTACCTAACCTAACCTGACCTAACCTAACCCGACCTAACCTAACACGACCTAACCTAACCTAATCCGACCTAACCTAAACAGACCTAACCTAACTTGACCTAACCTAAACTTTGTTGCACTTATTGCACTTTGTTTTACTAAGTTGCTTTTTCGTGCTCTAAGTTGCACTTTATTGCACTAAGTTGCACTTTCATGCACTTACTTGCACTTTAATGCACTAAGTTGCCCCTTTCTTGCAATATGTTGCACTTTTTTGCACCTTGTTGCACTTTCTTGCACCATGTTGCATTTTCTGTCACCATGTTGCACTTTCAAGCACCATGTAACACTTTCTTGCACCATGTTGCACTTTCTTGCACTATGTTGCTTTTTCTTCACTATGTTGCATTTTATTGCACTGTTTTGCACTTTATTGAATTAAGACGTACTGTTTTGCACTGAATTGCACTTGCACTGAGTTCCTTTAGAATGCATTAAATTGACTAGTTAAACTTAAATATCCCTAATTAACATAATCTAGCCTAACCGAATTCGACATGACTTAATACAACCTGACCTAACCCATTCTACCACATCCTAAACAAATTTGAACTTATCTAGGTTGTACTTTCTTGCACTAGGTTGCATTTTCTTGCTCTAGGTTGCACTTTATTGCACTAGGTTGCACTTTCTTGCACTAGGTTGCACTTTCTTGCCTAGGTTGCACTTTCTTGAACTAAGTTGCACTTTATTGTTCTGAGTTGCTTCAGCATGCATTAAAATGACATTCAACTAAGGTATTCCTAATTAACAAAAGCTAACCTAACCCATTATAGCCTAACTCGACCTAACCTAACCCGACCTTACCCAACCTGAACTAACCTAACCTAACCCAACCTTACTCACCCCGACCTAACCCAACCTTACTCAACCCGACTTAACGTAACCTAACCCAACCTTACTCAACGCGACCTATCCTAACCTAACCCACCCTTACTCAATCCGACCTAACCTAACCCAACCTTAATCAACCTGACCTTACCAGAGCTGAATCGACCTGACCTTACCCAACCAATCCTAGCACAACCTTTCCTAACTTAACCCAACCTAAGCTAATCCATCCTAACCCAATCTAAGCTAATCCATCCTATCCCAATCTAAGCTAATCCATCCTATCCCAATCTAAGCTAATCCGACCTAACCAAATCTAAGCTAATCCGACCTAAAATTACCCTACGTAATCTTAACCTACATAACCTCAACTTAACCTTACATAACCCTACATGACTTAACCCAACCTAACCCTACATAATCCTACATAACTTAAACCAACCTAACCCAACGTAACCTTAGCCTACATAACCCTACCTAACCTTAACCATACCTAACATCAAATCTACCTAACCTCAACTCTACCTAACCTAACCCTACCTCTCCTTTGCTCTTATTCTTCTATATTCTCGTAGGAAAGTTATAGCTACTGAGATTCGCCAGACATTAAGGCCAATTGTAGAAACACGGTTCTCAGTAGTTGGCAGGAAATTGTATTACAGGAATCTCGCTAATCTTGTGACCTTGAGTATTGATGGGATTACACAGATCGATGACGAAAACTATTGAGCACTTTTGGCTTTTCGGGCTATAAATAGAGATTGAGTTTTGAGGAAACATTTAAAGAATCAGGAGGAACTAAATGTTAGTTCACACCTCTGCTTATACAAAATGAAACAATTCTTGTGTTGTGTGGAGAATTGATACAGGCAGCTATAGTTTCAAGAATTAATGTAGTAGCTGACGAGACACGAGACATTTCACGAAAAGAACAGTTTATTTCAGTTAGATATGTTAATGTAAATGAAGGGAGGGAAACCACAATGGACCCTCCTATTATAATTTTCAGAAAGTGTACATACATCTTAAAGGGTGCAACTTAGGGGCTAGGTTTACTAGACATTGTTTCTTTCTTTTGGTGTGTATGACCTGGTCCTGCAATAAGGCACACTTTTTTTGAACATCCTGTATGTGTGTGTGTGTGTGTGTATATATATATATATATATATATATATATATATATATATATATATATATATATGGACAGAAAAAAAACTCGACTTGAGGTCTACTAACAGTAACACGAGCAAAGTTTTCGTGAGTAAGTCTTGACAGTTGAGTTTGGATGAACTCATGGTTGTACTGCTAACACTAGACAAATCTATAAACTACAACGAAGTGAAACTCTTTGCATAATGTTCAAAATGTCGAAGGAAAAAAACCGAACTACAATACACACAAGTTTACAAATAGCAATGCCGTCGCATTTTATAAACTATTTATCAAGCGTGTAAAATATTTAAGGCTTAATTTGAATTTCCTGCTGTCTTGAAATCCTGAATCGTAAGGAGGCTTTTACAAATGACCTGGTGATCGCCAATAATCTGTCGCGTGACTGAGCAGACCCATCTTGCTCTACTCCAGCTCCGGCTGGTCATTTTTATAACCGCAAAAGGACGATAGACAAATAAAGTGGATATTGAGCAACAATATAATGATGGGAGAGAGACAACAGAATGTCTGATTTACTCCTATATTCTGTACAAACACTGGCATACAGTAATTTAAAAAAAAAATGTATTTAGGTGTATTACTTTGTAACGATGTCGTTGCCGATAGAGTTCGATTTTTTAGATTTTTCAATGATACATACCTAACATTGGGAAAACCCTCGTATTACTATGGGAGCTTAGCCAATTTTTCACGTCGGATCATGTTTGTGTACGTTCACTTCGCTATGTTCTACGTTTCATTTTACAGCCACTCCAAAAGTTTTCAGAAATAGTTTATAAATGTGTTTTGGAGGATATTTTATAATTTATGTCGACATTTGAAAACATATGAAGTCTGTTTTGAATATTAGCATACTAAAATTCTGTATAACATGAATAAATTTACTCTCAAGGTTAAAAGAGAATCTCTATACTCATATACTGTAGGGGATACTAGAATCTACCATTTTGGTAACCTGGATAATCAACATAGGAAATGTCAAAGTGACTATAAATTAAATCGTTTAAATGTTCGAGCAGCCAGCAGAATACGAGGTTAGCGTATTTAGCAAGTCCAGTGCCGCCGGAGACGTCGGGGCAGCAGGCCCCCACCCCCACCAAGTAATTTGTGTGGACAAAGGACGTGTTTTGAACCTTCCCCCAACATTTTTCGGTATGTGTAATTATTATTTATACAAGATAATGCCACTTACTAAATATCTGCCTTATACTCAATATTTCTGCTTGGAAACATCTAAATTGCATAATTTTGTGCCTCTAGATTCAAACTTTTCCAGGGGACGACCCCCAGGAACCCCGTGTATGTATATGTTTATTCGTAACATACACGAACGAGTCTTTGCCCCTTCTCCCCACTCAAAGACTGAGTCTGAGCTAGTCGGAAAATAAAACAATAGGCTATACCGTTATTAGACAAGTAGGACACATTAATAAATGTTGTGTAACTTATTATAGTACAAATACAAATGGCAGGTGATTAACAAATATCCTGTCATTACTTATTAGTTATCATTGACTTCATTTCACGTGAAAAGAAGCATACAGTGGCGCAGTAAACCAAAGCGGCTGTAAGAAACGGGTGCTAATTTTCTAGCATGTCTATTTCGTAGAGTTATTTCGTGGATTACAGACAGACATGAAAGAGTACCAATTAACAATAGCTAGGGACAGGTGCTTTTCGCGAATAGATTTTTCCATCAGTTTGTTTCAAAGCCTTACGTATACACCTGTAGCTCTGCTTGGTAGTTATTGGCAGCTTGTCTTTGTTCAGAGGCGTCACTTATTTGACTGTGCCAATCAGAGAAATGTTACTACGACACCACACGTCTGTTATTAGCAGGTAGAACCACAAGATGCTGAGCGTTATAAACATTCAATCATTCACTACGAAGCAGAGCTGCAGGTGTGTACATAAGACATGTAAACAAGATGTTGCAAAATTCTTTTCGCGAAAATCACCGGTCCCTAATCAATAGACCCTCAAGATTCTAAAATGCCATAAAGTCTGCAACGCTCTTCCATTGGGTCATTCCTTCGATTGCGACACTGTTATTTAAGTGCATTTCAATAAACATAAAAAAATGTTACTTTTCTCTGGCTTAACATAAAGATCTGTAGTACGATTACTTGTTCAACATTGTTGTTTTAAAAATCATTGGTTTTGAAACTACACTATTAAAAACTTTGGAACGAAACTAAACAAAAAAGTAACATAAGAAAATACTGAAATTCATTTTATATTTTACTGAAGATAACGAAGACTATTTGGCAGGCCAAATAGACAACAAATCCATTTGACACAATTATTTTTCCTTGATACCAAACTTATTCGTAGATATGATGGTGATATTCGGTGACAAATTATCTATTGTTGTCACACACAGCAGAAGCAACATTATCTAAGTTGATTTCGGATGTTAATATTTTGAGGCACCACGCACGTCTTATAACGCAAAAGGTCAATTTTCAGTCATTCGTGTAAAATAATTGAATACTTAATTGAAAACACAACCGAGAGCATAATGTAGCATGTTACCTGTACCAAAGGTAAGCATTGTAACATGTTAAACAATTTTGGACGAATAACTGGGTCTGCCGTCGTAAATGAAATGTGTGTTGTAGTCTGCTGCGTTTGCGCGATAACAATGTCATGTTATCAAGAAATGTTCATGCGTACACTTAAAACTCAAATCGTTAGTGTATATCCTGATTACGGTTCGTCTATAGCCTATATCTCATTTAATACAGAAATTTTCAGAAGGTCACCACTGTGTAAATATGAAAGGGGCATGAACACAAATACAGCAATTTTACTCTAACATGTACGCTGCCGAGTCTGCTGAAATTCTGAAAATCGTTCTTCAGGTATCTGAATGTGACAAAAAATTTCAAATAGCAGCCATTTTTATGTAATGAACACGACATGAATAAAAACACACAAAAGTCAAGTCACCTTAGGTAAGTAGTACTAAATATGTACGAAGTTTGATGAAATTCGGAAAAATATTTTCTTATGTGTGTCAACTTACTCGAAAATTATAAAAATGGCTACCATTTTGAAAAAAATTAATATGGCACGAACAAAAAATAAAAGTCAAGTCACCTTACCAGGTAGTATTTGTGTACCATGATTGATTACGTTTGGTATACGAACTCAAACGTTTTTAGAGGAGACAACACATTCGTAGACACACATGCATGCAGTTGATCTCATTTACCTACTTTTCCTTCGGAAAGTGGGCGAAAAAAGTGAAAATTATGTTTATTGCAAAATATCAGCCAATTTATCTGGCATTACATTTGTACAGATTTATTTAAATTTTTCTTTTATGCACACTAGAGTTTTACAAGATAATTGATACTATATTTTTATTCTACTTATTTTCATGTTCGATTGTATTATTTTAAGACTGCTTTGCTAACGGTAAAATACAGTGCGAAGTGTATTTTAACTCAAAGTAAAATATAGAATGTTGATAAGAATATCCGATGTTTACCCAAGGTATATTTACTTGATTATTTGTAAACTTTTACCATTTAGTTCATCGACCTGCATATCTTGCTAGAATAAACTACTTGTAATTGTGATAAATTACAGCAAATTCATTTTGGTTCCTAAATACATCTGTTTTCAGTGACAGTACAATTACTTCAAAATTGCCGCGGATTTAAACTTTGAAGTTGTTCCGCATATATTCATGTGCGTTCGTGTGCGCGGAGTTACACCAAGGAGCATAAGGACACTCGCCCTAAACTTTCGGATGACAGGGCAGCAGGTAGAGATTCTGTTGACAACCAACCCTGCTCAACTCCTGGCTCCCAGCAACGTCACAGACCTGGGCCGGACAAGTGCCATACTCCCAGCCCTCAAATCGGCTCCCCCACTCTACTCACTAGTCTGCAACCATAGTCCTGCATGAAAAGACTTTCTTTCTCGCTCGTGTTCTCTCTCTTCTACCTGCCCTCTGTGCCAAAGAGTATGGAAGGGATAAAGAGAGTTCACTGCCAGGTTAGACCTCTTTGCTTATTTCTGTTGTGTTTTTGGCTCGCTAATACTTCCAGAGGTACCAACCACGCAGCATTAAATTCTATCTGAAATAATGTAGCGTGCATTGGCCATGTTTGTTTACATCGTTTGCTGCAAGAGTGTGCTAGTATCGCAATCTCGTCGTTGGTGGAAGTAAAAGTATTGGTAAAGGCGATGCCGTATATTAAATGTGTGTGTAAATTTTCATTATGACTTGTTAATTTGTAAGACAACGAAAAAAAATATCTCGTCGAGGTGCGAATTCGAACCCACACACCTATACTTATATCACGCCCTTTACCACTCAACTATCAGTACACATTTGTCTTCGTATTGCTATGATCAGTATATAAGTAATCTTTACGTATTTTTTTTTAATATTCATTTTTTCATTAGAATGGTCTGTTAATTATTTCTTTGAAACTTTACATTATACTGTAAAAATTTTGTCTAACATGTCTGAACTTTGTAAAGGAACGAAAAACCTTCGCATTATTATTACCGGTACGCGAATTAATGGTTATCATATAATTTTATAAATTGAACATAATAAGTGATTTTACTCAATTAAACGTCGCACTAACTATACTTTTGTTTTAACATTTCAAAATTAAAATCATGTTTACTCTTGTCTAATTTAAAATTTGTAACGGCTTTCACCAACGACGGCAGTGTAATGTTCAGTCAGGAAGTCCAACTCAACGCCATAAATAATCGTTGGAGAACTTTCTCTATTTACGAAACACTTTAAAAACCTTCAATTTCAAAAATTAACTTCCATTTCATTTACAAAAGCATTAATATCGTTAAAATAGTTAAATTGCAAAACAATACTTCCAACTTTGAATCACATGCTGATGTTGGTACAACCGGAATCGTTAGTCGTCAATAAGAGAAGCATTTGCCCTATCTAGTGACAGGCCCCTGGTCTGTGCCATTGCCTCTCCCCGCCCCCACCCTTCTTTCAGTCGACTACTAACCTCTCTTTCCCATTACCGATGCCTAGATCCTGCTCCTGTGCCACGCTTGTGCTGCCATCTTCCTAGAATATGGTAACGATGGGCTCAAACAAAATACGCTATGTGGTGGCGGACTCAAGTACTACAAAACTGGACAACTCTGTGCGCGGAGAGAGAAACTCGGGCGGCAACCTCGCTCCTATGGGAAGGGGTGCGGGGGAGATGGCTGTGACGTCAGCGACCTGCCGGCTTCGGCTGGATGACACTAGCGCCCCTGTGTGCGAACCTGTGAACTATCGAAAAAAATTTCCGTAGCGCGGTCAAGATTCTTCCCATATGGAAGCCCACTCTAGTCCTATCTTTACTCAGTGACCGATAGGACGGTGAACGCAGTCATACACGCCAGCAAAATGGCTTCCCTGGCCAGCAACATGGCGGAAACCCCTACTGCCAATCAGCGTAAGGCAGCTGCCCTGCTAGCTGGCAGCCAGGCCAATAGGAAACCTTACTGTAACATGCAGGAGCCAAACAGACACGAGTCTTGTATCCACAGCCACGGACAGCCAATAAGCGACGAAGTTCGCTCTCATTAAACGAGCTGCCACATCATTTCACGTCTGTGTTACTATTTAGTCTGTGGTGTTTTCGTGCAGAGTCGTTATTCATTTGACTGTGTCAATCAGTACACGGATAACTGCCACACCATCACGACTGTGATTTGCGGGTTTAACCTCCACTCGCTGAGTGTTATGGCATCCGATCACTGACCACATAGCAGATCTGCAGGTGTCACGTAAGGCACTGAAACAAAGTTGTGCAATAATCATTTCGCGAAATTTCCTGTCTCTACTGATGACTAACCCTACCTTGTTATTCATCATGTGGTCGAACTTTCCCAGGTGTAACGATCGAAAAGCTTAACAACGCAAACGTTCGATGTACACCGACATGCAGTACAGCGCTCAGAAATTCATCTCGACAACTGCCATTTTAAACATTGACTTCAACTTTCGAAGGTGTTGATGCGTCATCTGCTTGCTGATTGGCTGAGGATGTGACAGACCCCCTCCCCAGGCGGCATCACGGCTGCTATCTGGATATTGCAGATAGTGCTGCTGTCCCGCTGGTTTGTGGTTTTGCCACTGGGAGCGCCACGTATGTTGCGCACCATCGGCGATTTGTGAGACGAGAGTGATGTGACTGTGATTTCTAAGAACTGATACCCAAGTCCGCCGAGTTTTTCCGGAACTGACATTCCATGGCAGTTTTTTTTTTCCGTGATGTGGACATTCACCGCTACTATTTCCGGTGTTGGCTCGCATCAATAATTTTGAAAACCTGTCATTTTTTGGTTGAACTTTGGTAAGGGATACGATATGGGTATTTATACCGGTGAAATAGAGGTAATAAACCAAAGAGGGCAGGGATAGTCTAAGATATGTAGTTGTGCCTTTTTTCTGTTGTTAAAATGAGTGGTCGTGATATTGAGAATAATTGCTGTTTGTATACCCAATGGGTTCTGATAGGCTGAAATATGCAGCAAGTGATTTATGAAATTGCCGAATGTGATATTAAAGTAGACTATATTTTTCTCATGAAATTTTTTTTACTCGGTTGTAGATTTATTCCTGCAAATAAGTCAGATAATTCTCAGACATTTTAAGGCGCCATGCTATTTTTAGTCCAGGCGTGTTTAAATGGTCTGTGCCTGATATTTACCTTAAAACTAGAGACTCCGTGTTGTTTCTGTGTTAAGCTGTTAAGATTTAAAGAGTTTTCGGCTTTCTTAATGTGCTCTTGTGGAATAGTTTTGCAAAAGAAAGGAAAATATGGCGCTTTCGCCTATGGTGCCTTCAACACTTGTGTTCGCCACACGTTGCACAAATGGGCTGCAGACTGGAAGGTCGATGAAGGACCTGGTGAAATACAAGGACGAAGGAGCAGCTGGAATGACAAGGGTGAGGAAGCTTACAAAGATAGCTGCAGCCCGACAAGAAGCAGTGACCGTGAGGGGTTGGGCTCGGGAGGAATGCGAGGACTCGGTTGTAAAGAGCGGCTACTGACGCGCAGTAAACGGCCAGTAGAAAAGAGAGATCGCAGATCGTACGCGTGACCGCACCGTTGCTACTGGCAACGTGCTGCTACCAGGCCCGGACCTGAGTCCGACAAAAACTGGCAACACGGATGGCATATCTCCGTCTCGTTTCAAGAGAAGCAGCATGAATGGGCTCCTTCTAGTTTTTAACGTCCCGGATTTTAAGATTCCACTATACCCCTGATGTACAAATTCTCCGTTTTAAAGCCGCAAAGGCCCTTTCACAGGATCAAATATTTATTCGATTCAATCCCTTGAGTTCAAATTATTGAATAGCACAACGATTCAAGAAGTTTGATTCAATAAATATTGAAACGATCACTTGAAAAATTATCACATGATTTGGAAACGAATGATGCACAAAATAAATAATGTCGCTATTTTACAAATATCTACTAATCGTGCACGACACAAAATTATTTGTTTACAAAATAAAAAAATTATCATTATTTAAGTAGGCCTATGCAATATTTAAAATAAACTTTACATTAATTAATTTTTAAAATGGTTTAATTCCCATACGGATCTCAAATATTATGTTATTTGAATTATAATGCTACAAAAGCCACTTTACTGATTTTAAATATTTCGACTCAAGAAAATTTCAAACATTTTCAAAACTAAAATCTTTGACGAAATTCAAGACATGAAATAAATTGAAAGACAAAATGGCCGCGGGTATGACGTCTGCATGGCGTCACACGACATTCGGCAAAATGAATTCAATACTTTTGACAGAAATATAATGCAAAATTATCGTGTGAGTGGGCCTTAATATTTGTTTTAGAGTATAAATCAAAAATGTTTGTTTGAAGAACCAATTTAATGTACAGTATGTGTTCTTTAACACTTTTCCACTAAATTTGCATTACTTGGCAAATACAGTTTGTAAACAGTGATAGAAAAAAAGTTGTATCCATTTTTTCTATCGCTGTTTACATTTACATTTTAACACAAAAAACAAATGGAGTGCAAACATGTTAAATAACTCATACATTAAATTCGTTCTTCAAACAAAACGTTTTTTGATTTATTCTCTAAAACAAATATCAGTAGCACTCGTGTTCTTGAACCCTGTGTGTCTACCGGATGACGTGGGAACAGCTCCAGTTCCCGAAACGTCGTTATACTGTCTGGAAAACTACTGTTTTTTGTTTCGTCTCATCGTTGTGTCGCATGTTGTTTTCTGTTAGGTCTTATATAATACTGGTTTTGTATCGCCTCATTAGTGTGTCGTATTTTATTTCTATTTCGTTGGTCATACATTTTTTTGTTGGTACCTTTGCCAAAGTAGACCTCAAACTTGGTTGGATTTCTGCCTTAGCGGTGTCTTGGGTTTCTTTTGATTTTTTATCTGTTTGTCCTTATTTTATTTGACCTGATACTATTTTTGGAATTTTGTGTTGTGTATGTGTCCTGTTGACTAAACATACACTACTTATTTATGGTTTTCTATTATCTTTAGTTTTCTTGAACAGTCATTTATATCGTAATGAAGTATGTCCAAGCAACTAAATCCAGTCATGCACTCCCTTTGTACAGTTCTTTCAAAGACCATACAAATATTACGGTTTTAAACAAAGAATTTCTACATCGTGTGTTCAGTGGAATCTTAAGCAGGAGATCATTGTTAAGGGCATTGCCTACAACGCGCTTAAAATGCGTTGCAGCGTGTTTGTAAATACGTTTTATTATGAAATTTGTCCACAAAAGCCAATGGGGATAGTACCTATAAAAAGAATTTAATGTTTACGTGATTTTTCCGAATTATTTTCGCATCCAAATGCAACCACGTAAAGTAATAATTCCGAGCACATTTTGATTTTCAAGTTATTAAGCTTCTAAATTCCATATTTTCAAACGCCGACGTAAACACTGAAAACACGTTTTTATTGGCTAACACGAGGTATGACGAAATTGCACAATTGATTTCGTTTGCCGCCTCCCGCCAGGCATAATATGTTTTGAGATTTTCACCAATTTAAAAAAGTGATAAGATTTAATGGTTCCTGTTACTTAAAAACTAACTCTGGAAATCTGCTCGTTTATAATGCATGCACGATTGCAGGCTTTTTAATTAATAACGAAGATTTGACTGGCACTTGGCAGAGAGTTGATAGTAGTGAAGACAGCATATTTAATTTATTTTTATGGTTTAGTGTTAGGTTTGAGTTTATGTCACTTTAATTCATATTCTGGAGTGATAACTTAATACAATTAATTCTTTTGTTTCTAATACAGTAAAGAATAATACATTTTGGTACAAAACGTCAACAGAATAAAGCTCGTACGCGTCCAAAAAGTGAACCTACTGAGTTAATAGTTTGAATGCGTTTAAACAAACCTGGCTCATACAGACTGGTGATGGACCATTCTGGCAGCGCCAAGTCGGGAAAATAAAATAACAGATTAATATTTATGTTAACAATAACTTTTTCCTCCCAATATTTTTTACGTTTCTTGTCAGAGCCCTTCATACTTGCAGCCTGTTGTGCTGCCATCTGTTGCCATATTTTGCAATACCTCGCCCATATCTCGAATTATCGGCCAATCACATATGCCTTGAGCTCGCCTATTGGCTAAATCGTTTCAACAGGCGGAGCGGCCGCACAGTGGAACAGCAAGAACACAGTGATTTGAACAGATGTCGAGATTTGGTTGCAACGTTTAAATTAAAAGTCCCTACTTATTTTATGCTAGAAGCATCGTACTCAGCACAATACATTTAAATAATCAATGAATACATAAACAGTACTTTTGTCGCTTAAAAATAGACTATTTTAAGTCTTGTCTTGTAGAAACCACGATGAGACAGTCTTGTATTGTCACACGGCGTTGTAATAAATATTGCATTTGGCGTAAATTCAGTTGTATTGCTTACAAAGAAGCTACTATACATGTTTATAACTCAGTGGAGTTCACTTACTACAGAAAAGACTGATGATGTTGCTAAGGTAAAGTATTGCAACTTAATGTACTGTTAACTGCACAGATGCTAAAATAGTTCGTTATAGTTTTGAGTGGTAAATCAATTTAGGATGTGTTTTTGACACTTTGTAGTTTTAATGTAAGCCATGTTAAATTATCAGAACAAGAGTTTATGGTGGACATGAGTTAATTTAAACGAAAATTATGCTAATAGAATGGAAAAGAATAAGTCAAAAGCTAAAGTACTGGACTTAAGATCTAGAAATGATGTCGCAGAAGGAAAATAACTAATTCTGTGTAAAATAATAAGCAATAATTTACTAATATATGGTGTGTACAGGATGGGAACATGTTTTATATGTGTTAGAAATAGGTTAATTTGGCTTTCGTAATTTCATGTATATTTTGTGTAGGGTACAAAGAGATGTGTAAGGATTAGTGATCAGGTCTACATGGCTTCATTAATGATAGGTCTTATTTTGTTTGCGGAAATGATTGGTTGAATTTAAATGTGTATGTGTATGAGAAATTGGGGTGAATATAAGTGAGGTGGCTTGGGCAGTTTTTTATGTTATGATTGTTATTAGCAGGTTTGTGTAGACTTCAATAATTTTAGTTAATTAAGCTAAAGTTGAACTTGATTAGGTATGCATAGGGTAAAAAAAATTGGTTCATTTATATTTGTCATGTTGTTATTTTAAGAAGCGACATATGTTTTGGTTAAACATTGGTTTTGTAAATTACATGTACGTTTGAAATTTTTTTGGCGAATTTTCACTTAAGTTGGACTTAAATAATATGTATGAAGTGTGAGAACGATATATTAGTGGTGAGATGTAAATGACTGAAATAGTTTTGGCTGTAACACAATCTGACATTTTTTCAAAGCACTCTTTGTAGTTCAGGGTGGTATGAATTATGTTGGACTCATGCGCATGTTAAAAATTAATCGCTGTTTTATTTGAATGATAAATTTACTGAAGGAATCATCGTACGTTTTTGCTGAACAATAATATTTGTTTCTGTATGCATTAATGTAATTATTTTTTTGGTAGGTCATGTGCCCGACTATGAAATGTATGTGTACGGTAGATTAGAAGTGGCATTTATAGTTCAGACGAGAAATATATAAATGCTTGTTCTGTATATTAGTTAGACATATAATACTTTTAATACGTACAAACGTTTAAGAATGGTTAGGGTGAGTGAGATATTTTGGTCAGCGCTCAATGTCGATGACTTTAGCGCTGGAAGAATGGTTAGGTATAAGTCGGATTGTAATAGGAACTTGTAAGGAAAGAAATACCTATTATAGCTGGTCTCCATATGGAAGAAACTCTTGAAGGTATAAAATATTTAAAATTATTTCTAATTTACATACTGTGCATGCAAGTTAACAAAGAAAATACCTGAAGTTATACACATAAAAATTTTAACTCCCGCGTATGAGTTCAGTTCTGAATAATGCATTTTACATTCATGTTGCAAATCATCTATGTCTGTTGTTGGTGAAAAGTGAACGCTTATATTGACGAGATCTTTCATATTGAATGGTGTTAACCCTAACTAATGGAAACCTACCTTAGAACCTAACCTACGAAGAATGTTACAAACTGCTGGTTGTGCCGTAACCTTCCACAGAAACGTCCTTCTGCGAGCGACCTGTGTTTTCATAAAGGAAAACGTGGTAATTTAAGATGAGAATACCGAATCTATTGGTTTATATATCGAGACGAAATACAGACACAAGTCCAGAACTCCAAAGGGACGATTTCTTTAATCTCTCAAACGATATTTGTTAGTACTAGCGAAGACATGTAAAAATGTATGAATACGCTTGGAACCAAACATGAGATGTAGTCACATGAGGGCAAGTAAGCCTGGAAGTAAGACAACAAGGTTAAATGTAGGGATAACAATTATATTTAAAACAGTGACAAGGATGTGAAGAGCTGCAGTCGGGCGAGTAGATATTTTAATAGTGAAGATGTAACGTCCCCTCCAGTGAAGATGGAAAATATTCACGCGTGTTCTTACTGCAAAATGTATACACGAAGAATAAAATCAATTATGACAGCATGAAGTCGGATGATTTCGGACCGTTAACTGTAGTGTGCGCCTGCGTGTAAACTACAAAATTCAGTTTGCGCGATTAGGCAACTTGAAAAGGCATGCGAGTTAGTACTTGTAAAGATCTTGTTCCTCTACCTATCAGTCGTTATTTAAAGAAATTGAGACTGTTATGTAGTAATGGCTTAGCTTCTATCAATGGGAAATTTTTTTTAACCCTATCATTGAAGACTTCCGCTGAAATTTCAAGAGAATCGTCCTCAAATCCTTCTAGACACACGTGCAACTAGTGCGACAAGAAATTTGCGTATGCTTACGCTGCAAGGAGGCATCGAATATGTAAATAAAAACGAACCCACGTCGTACAGCATAATCGTGTGACAAGTTCCATAAACTGTACGATTGTTTGAACAATTTAAATAGTCATTACAGTATATGCAAAGGTCACGGTATTCTCCCTACAATGCAACAAGATTCGGCGACGGGACGAACTTGTGACGAAATTGATACTACTAAGAATTATACGTTAGTGTTAAATATAGCAGGAACTTCTGTTTCGTGTGTGAACAGCCTGGAAAATGTGTTAATAACGTCAAGACACCAATGTCGATTATGTGACATGACTTTTAGTAATTTTTATCATGCCAGGCAGTATGAGAGGCGAAAAACATGTACGAATTAGGAATGTTTGGCTTATTTAACACTAAGATGTTACAAGCGTGGACGCGAGTGTTTTGATACGTCTATCAATCAATAAATAATCTGTCGAGATGTTTACGACAAGCGTGTTAAAAAGTGTAAAGTTAAAGTTTCTACGGGTGTAAATGTTACAGGTACGCCTAATAAAAATTTATTCGTACTGAAGGAGTCGGCTTTCAGGTAGTCTGAATAAATATATGTTGCTACGAATTCACCAGGTACGTCAAATGACTTTTGTACATTTCTTAAGAGAATGAAAGAAAATTTAGTTCCGCAACATACAGAAGCGTTGTAAAATCATTATACTATGAAATAGAATATATGGTTGGAGTGTGATTACACTAAACGGGTACCATATAAAAATATGTATTGCAGGAAAGATTTCAAGACATCGAATGTACCGCTGTGTAACATTGACGGAATTGGAAGGGTAAGCGATGGTTATGTGCGGTTTTGGTTGGACTCTAGGAACCGTAAATCTACTTTATACAACTACAAACAATGTATTCACTCACTTCGGAAATAAAAATTGAACAGGATGTGTTCGTTATTTCCTGTAACTGCTGGGATGGTAGCAATCAAGTCACATTCTGGCTACATCAATGAATAAGTTGTGATAAAATGTATGCTCGTGTTGAACGACTTCTTCGTCTAGCACTGCAATAGCTTCACCTCTGATAGTAACATCTTCGCCAGTGATAGCGACCACTACCGTCATGACGACGACTTCGACCGCGCATGGGACTTCCTTGAAGAAGCTGACATCAGTAGCTGTGTTAACAAAACATAGGTGTAGATTCTGTTACGAGGCATTTGTGTTGGCGTTTGCATTGCGACAGCACGAAGTTGATGAGTGTACTAAAACATATTTTTTTTTTATGTAAATAAAACTATGGTCAATCGTACATTACAAGGATATGACTCATGATTTAAAATGAAGATTGAATATATTTACACACGTCTCAGTGTTTATTCACCGTATATAGTTTATGTGTAAATAAAATTAATGGTTCGGGAAACATGATTCATTTTATCTTGAGAGATTTACAAGAAATATAGTTCGATTTACATATTTTTTTGTTGTTAAATAATGATAATATTCTTAAGTTGTGAATGTGTTTTACTACACTTGAGCAAAAACGAAGAGACAGGATAGAAAATAGGTATGAAACTGAAATACCTGGTCTGGTGTGGAAGCTGGCCAACGATACGTGATTCGCCTATGCTTTTTGCATAGCTGCGAGTGCTCGGGAATATATAACTCGTGGCTATGTATAGAGAATGTTATATCTGTGTTTATGTAATGTTTAATGACGTGTAGCAGTAGAGCGTGATGTTCAGATCGGACATGCTCTGACAGGAACATCGGTGGGTGAGGGAAGACTTGAAGAGGAGGGAGGTAGGGGGTGGTTGTGTAGGTAAGTGGGAAGGAGGGTCTGAATAAGCAGTACGGGTAAACAAATACAGGCCAGTTCCTTTGGTGAGTGTGATACTGTGTGACTTGACATTTTTTTTAGTAGTCGAAGAGTCTTGTATATTAACAATATTTTGTTATATAATTTTTTTATATTAATGGGTAGAGTTTGGAAGTCGACGGAGTTTGACTAAGTTAGTCGGAGCGTGTGTGTAGTCGTTGGTGGTCTATAGGAAGTAACGTCCGTGCAGTTATAGTAAAAAAATGAAATGTTATTAAAAATAATTTTCTTTAGATTTTTAATAATTTATTGGTTGATTGGTTTTATTGAGAATCGATCGGATATAGCTAAGATGGAAGTTGGGTTTGAATAATATCGATTAGGCTAATAGTATTTAAGTATAGTTCTAAAACATTTAGTAAACAATTCTTATATTTTTCAAAATATCTATTGATTTTGATATTGATGCTCAATACATAACCTCACTCGATGGCCCCCTACTTCTTGGGTCATCTAGCCGCTTTGACAAGACATGTATATAAAGCTGGTTTAGAGACAATTACACGGGTAATATTGTTTAGACAAAGGATAGGAAAGGGGTAAAGAAAGTAAGAAGTGTGAGGGGGGAATTCAACATGTGACTAAGAGCCAATTAAAATACATTCAGGGTAGGGGAGGGGAAATGAAGGGATAGTATGTGTAGGGATTGTATGGCTATATATATATATATATACACACATAAAATTGGTGGGGGTAGCCAGTGTGTCGTTGCAGATTGTCTGAGTAAAATGTGTCGGTAATTTTTTATTAAGTAATTTATATGCAAGAAGTTTTTACTAAATAGTTTTTATAAAATAAAATTTTATATAAAACGAATTTTATTACATTTTGTATGTTAAATATATGTTGGGTTCATGTGCAATGTGAAATAAAAAACTTTTCGGAAGAATCGGAAGAAACACCAAGATGGCTACCGGAAACAATATGGCGGCCAGAAACAAGATGGTGGTATTGTTAAATTTTTTGTTTTTCTGAATTTTTCAAAATTTTTCGAAATTGTGGAAAATTTTCGAAAATCGATCTTCGCTGACGTTGACGTAAATGTCAACGTCAAAACTTAATGTCGAAAACATCCATCATGGCCGTGGCCATGAAGTCACAACATGGCGGGTGGCACCACACAGTCCCACAGACCGAATCCTGTCCCAAAACTGGCTAAAACATACTACTTGTTTAGCACCGCTTTCATGACGTTGATAGAGAACAGGGTTTAGTGGTTTCATTGTAGAGGTTTTTATTTGTTATATTTCTCTTGAAAAATGGCCATCAACTTTATTTTAAGTGCAATTTTTTACGCGCAATTGTGATGGTGGACACACGAAGTATCACGTTCAACATTTCCCACGAGTTTATCTACCACAGCATATTTTTATGCACGTGTGAACACAAACAATCAAAACATTTAGCTGTCACTCACTACTATGACTTTTATTTATTTACAGTAAGATAGAGAATTTGTTCGTACGTAAAGCTTTGACAGAAAATCTATCTAATAACTGTACTATATTTTAAATGTAGGTAATTTTTTGACTGAACACGATTTTATGAGAAATTTGTTCGTTAATGCTTAGGCAATGAAGAAGAGAGACCACTGATATTAAAGAATGTAAGCTATTGTAAGATGTTTCAAAAGTTCCCAATGATCCTGAAGGTTCTCTTCTAGAGAAAGAAAATTTAATCCTGTATGACTTTTTAATTAAAAAGGTGATTATTTAACTTCAGAGGAGAAAAGTTTCTTGTCACGCCTGGCTTACAAACTTTTACTTTAGTTAATGTTTTATTCTGTCTTTTTTAAGGCTCCAGAACGTGTTACCGATCTCCGCGTACAATAATTTATTAGTCTTTCGCTCCTCTTCTGTCATGCTGAGCGCATCATTATGTAAATTCTATGCTTCGGTTTTTTACATTCCTTTATCGATTCATATTTTTAAAAAAATTCATTAAACTCGGTCTTTTCTCAAAAGAAATTTCACTAGAATTGAGACATCAAATTGGGTATTACTGTCCTTTCCAGTTTTTAAGGCCGCTGTCCGTTATCTCCACTGTTATTACAGTAAATATTATTGTTAAACTAAAAGAGAGCAGGTATCCCTAGACTGTATTCCAGGTTTGCTTAATATAGTTTCTGCTATATATATAACTCATTTTCTCAATAAAATATACAAATGCGTTTAACTTATTATTAGTGACGATGGTATATCGCGAAAAGGTTTTGTGACAATATGCCCTTGAAAACACTCTAGTTTCTTGCAACATATCTGACTCGGTTATATACTTCTGACACAACGTAGCTGTCTGTAGACCAATAACAAACATAAAATATTACAATATCGGAATTCTTGTTGGCTTTGTCAGATAGGGTAACAGCTACAATCACAAACTAAAGCCAGTAATCTAGTAAGCTGAAAGTGTGTTGAAATCCTGCAAACAGTCTAGTTTTTCCGCGATAAACCATCATCTCTATTTATTTAATTGACTACTAATTATCTAAACCCATGAGATTATTTGCTTTGAAAAATACGAATACACTCTCAATACTCTTTCAACAAAACTAGGAGACAATTTCGTGATAACTGTTCTTGTTAAATTTTGATAAAATATTTCAGATAAAAACAGTAAATGTAAGAGATCATGGTGTTGATATTATGTCATAAGTACGTCGTTTGTGGTTGTAAATGTAAAGCGTATTTCACAGAAAAAAAGTTTAATTTTATTAAGTTAACGCTTCATGAATAAGGTTTGATATTCTACTATAAAGTGATGGTTTTTGTTTCTTGGTACAAATGAAAGAAGGAGTGCGTAAGAAACAGGCAATTCTGACAAAAGTAGCTAGGAAGGGAAGGGTTACTTTCAAAACGAATTACTGTGCAAGAGAGTCACAATGAACGTCTCCGACAACGGCTGCGCGATCAAAGAACATTTTCGTTCCAGCCGACGTCTGATCAGAGAGTAGCACTAAACGATTTTTTCTACGTTGTTGCTTCAAAGATTCGTCTCTGTAAACTTCGACACGGATCGGTGCTGCGCTGAAACTCTTTCGAGGGAACATCTTGCCGTTTTTGTAATTTCCTCCTCCCTATTTTCCCCTCCCCTTCCTGCCCCCCTCCGTGCAGTAAAACCGGCCCTGACAACTGGTTGCTGCTTGGTTGGCCTCCAACTGACGACAGCCTCAAAGGCCCACAGGATTAATACCTAAGTTACATGGAAATCCGATTATCTTTTATGTAATCAAATTCACCCTCTATCTTTTATCGGGATCCAGCTTTTGTCATCTCCGCGCTGAAGAGAATCTCATTTCCTTCTGGATGGAAAAGAAACCATCGCTGAGAAAATTGAGGTTTTTGTAACATCGTGTAAGCGACTCGAGCTACTGAAATCTTGACAATAAGATAGAAAGTTGAAAAATTTTAATTTATTTCATAAATTAATGACATTGATATGAAGATTTAAAAAGAATTAACAAATACCGAAATATGGAATCAATGCTGTTGACAAAATTAAAATTATGCAGCCGTTAATGTAACTGCAATTAGGTTATGTGTGTATGTGAATACATATAACACATGTTACCCTATTTCACCCCGTAGTAAGAGTTTACGTCACAAGGGGAAGCACCCTTAAATTTTTGTACAACAAACAGAAAATTAACTTTTCTGCCAGCTGCAAATAAAATGTGCGGTAGACAGTCTTGCCTTACATCTTCTGTCAGCGTCCCAAACAACTACGCCAAAATAGGTCATTTGAGTTATAAATAAATTAAATGTCTATATACAGGCCCGTGTTCAAATATATATACTGTAATATGCATATCCCGATACACAGAAAATATGACTAAAGACTGGCTATTTCAAATTAAGTATCAGATGTTTTTAGTATCAGAAATCACGGGAATGTAAAACAAGCTTGAATTGTAGTACAGAGTTGGTTCAAGTTTTGTTGTACTCTGTGTAAATAGTACTAAGTGATAGGTATGGTATTGGGATGATTTGTGAAAATTAATGTAGATTTCTTAATTTGGACTGGGGAGATGATGAGAGAATAGACAGGGTAGTCGTACACACATCTGGAAACATTTGGAGCTGTGTAGTAGTCAGCAGTGACAAAGTGCCAGCCGGCCCCTCCTGCTGCCTGTCCGCGGCCACCATGGGGTGGGGCGAGGTAAGATAACTAACGGCCAAGTCTCCCAACCGTTTAGTTTAAATTTTAAGTATTTATATACGATTTGCCACAAGTATAGTTAATTATAGGAAATAATGATATCAAAATTAGATAAATGTAAACTGTGATTTTATGGAATAAAATCACCACGAAATATGGTCGTAATCGCCCGAATTCGGAGCAGTGCCGGATGGTCGGTATTTTGAAACAAACCTCCTGATTGGCTGGAGGGAGCCGCGTCAGAAATCGCAGTTTGGCGTGTGTGCCGGCGGTGGTGGAGAGAGAGCAGCCCGGGACTCAGCCGCGGACGGACGCGTGGGTGTGTGTCCCGCGGGTTCATGTCTCGGTACACTGCCAGAAGTGCGTTACCAAGAGGCTTTATTGCGCGTGTAATCACAACCGATTGTCGGGCAAAGGCGAGTGAGCATCAGATGCTTTGATCACCATCCGTGGGCCGAGGAGCCAGTTTGGTGGCCTAAGTGCGGTGCGGGAGATCGTTGTTCGATTCCTGCCACGAATAAGGGCGTTTACGACCGTATGGAGTGGGGTGTCGTAGAAAATTTATGTCACTCGTTTCACTCAGTAGTTTGAACCTATATGGCTCCTCGAAAAATGAGTGTTGAGTGATTGGTCACTTATTGACATTGAATTGTGATCTGCAGTAAAGTAAAAACCGCTGGGCTAGTCGGGGAAATTTGAATAAAACCTACTTGAACGAATTAATTAAGGAATAATAAAATAACGTGAGCTCGGCGGGTAGTTTGCAAAGGGGCGAGTCGCAATACGTATCGATAGATCTGAAAACAGTAGTAACTTTTAAATTAAATTTCCTTTGTTATACATGCTTTTCGGGATTTCTGGAACATTTTACAAAATTCTACCCCCGAAACTATCGAATTAAAAAAAAAAAATAATGAAATAGGTTTTCAGGTATTAATGTAAACTTTATTCATGTTGATAATTCATCTCGATATCTCTAAAGGTTTAAGAGACACAGAGGATTAACCGTAACCATATGTTATTTTTTAATGTCCTTAAAGATAGAATTGAAAAAAATCCCGAAACTACCTTTAAGGGATATGTGTATGGTTAATTCTAAAGCAGATATCCCCTCAATATCCCAACGGGCTTGGGAGACGTCGAGCATTGATTAACAGCACATTTTACGGATTTTAACCCCCTTTATTTTCGAATTTCGAAAAATCCCTTCTTAGTGGGTTTCTACGGTGTAAGATAAACAACTTTGCGGTCTTCACAAAATTGGGGATGAGCTGTACACCGAGTTCAAAGTGTTACCATTAGAGAGCTGGCATGTGTAGTTTCAGCGATATGTGTCCAATGTATCAAATGTATGATCTTATTTAGATTCCTTAGTAACAATAAGAGGGCTAGGTTTATCATATATGCTCAGATATACATACACAATGTCCTGAAACGGCCTGATAATAAGAACGCCTCGCTAATCCTGTGCTAAAGTAACGATGCAAATGTTTGTGGAGAAATGTACAACATATTTTAACGTGCACGATGTTGCAACAATGTACGGAATAAGTCCCCTCTTGCACTTCACATATATTTTACTGCTAATGTCCTGACAGTCACATTATATGATCTTTGAACAATTCTTGCAATGAGTTAGTATTATGAACATCAAAGTTTGTCCAAAGTATGTCCAAGTATGTCCAAAAATCTTTGATGTTCATCACAGTATAGACGCGGGTTCAAATACCGAGTAATACAAACATCAGGCAAAATTTACTCGACGTCACCTACATAAGTTAATAGCTGGGTGTAGAGCACAAGAGGGGACTATCCCTGGGCAGTTTTGCCACGTTGTGCACGTTAAATGTCGTCGTACAACATTTTCCCACTAACATATTCGTCTCCAATTTAGTCCAGGATTCGCGTCAAATGCTAATTATATAGCCGTTTCTTGACAGCCTGTATATGAAAATGTGAGTACGGATGTGTTGCTACGTATACGTGTATGTGTGAATGTAACCATTCATGACAGCAAACGCTTGCTTGCTTTGTGTTCGTGAAAACTACAGTGCAATGGAAAGAAACTTCCCTTAAGAACGACGTAAATTCAAGTTTATAGGACGCTAGGAGGTATAAAACACCATGAATTCTTGTTCTGTCAACACTTGGGAAGGGAACAAATCTTAATCTCAAAAACTTCGTTGTTTATATTTTTCCTGTGTTGCTCTACATTAGGTGTTTTCGTCTAGTGTGTAATTTTAGAGCAGCCATTTTTCTTGTGTATAAATTTGCCTCTCCCTTTGTCCACGTCGTTGTTTGTCTAGACAAATAGTCCTTGCTCAGTGTTCTGCGTGTAGTTACTCGTACGGTTTGGTTTCACACGTTTGGTAGTATCTGACTTATGTTGGAATGAGTTTTATCAACATTTATTCTAAGTAGCACCCTAAAATAACTAGCTAAACCTATTGTTAATTGTTGATAAATTATTTCTACAACAAATCAAATTTCATAATTTTACTATTTCATCGCCAAAATTGAAATAATTGGCTAGTACAATTAAAAGTTATCTTGCCGTATATAGAATTTCGTCCTGAATTATTAATATACATGAATAAAAATAATAATGACTAATTGATAACAGTTTTGCATAGTCTGAAATTCAGTAGCATAAAAAAGAGCAATACCCAGTTTAATTATCAGCGCATTTCAAAAATCATTTTATACTTAATTAGGTATTCTGAACACTATGCATTTCTGTTATGTAATACATTTGAGACGTACATAGTTTGAAATGGCCAAAACTACGAAAACGTATGGTAGGTTTAAGTAAAAAAAAAATGAAAATCGGTCGTAACTAAAGGGTCTGATTAACGCCAGTCAGTAGGGGTTCAGTGTATGTATAAAGGAAAGAAATGTCTCTAGTGATGATGGAAAATTGCAATAACTTTTCATGCCCACTGTATTTTACAAAACTTTGTAGCAGCCTGCGGCTTGTACGATTGGAGTATGGTTATGTACTTATTTGAAAACTAATCACAAATATTCAATAACGGTGCACCAGAGTTATCGTTGGCATAGTCAGATGGTGACATGCCGATAATGACAGGAGAATGTCAGATGTTTACATGTTATATTGAAGCCTAGCAAACAGTCAAGTTTTTCCGCGATAAATCACTGTCTTTATATTGCGTACAAAACAAAATAAGTCTAAGTAATCATTATTGTTCTAAATAAAGAATAAAATGGAATAAAATTATAATATTGCCATTATTGCGTTCATGGAAGAAATATATGGTTTTCTCGCATCATGTAATTTAGACCCGAAGTGTAAAATTAATTCACCAGAAAAAGATTGGTACGAAAAATTAAATCCCTTAACTGACTAAAGTTCCTTTGTGTTTCAATTTTTAATATCATTTAAAGTGATTTTAAAGTATTTATGGAAGCAAGAACACTTCAGTATTATGACTGGTTCAATATATATAATTATATATATATAAATAATTTTATATATATATATATATATATATATATATATATATATATATATATATATA